>PGFW01001873.1:372-13645 GCA_003123925.1 Haematobia irritans
ACAAAGAGAAGAGATATACAATTTCATTTGAATTTTCTTCCACCATTGAACCCAATGGTTTTGCTAACTATGGAGTGAACATTGATCGTAATAAATTCTTAGGTTTAGGTTTAGTTAAAATGGTCATTTTGAAAATTGCCAGTAACTTATTGGTCCGACAATGATGAGCCGTGTCCACACCATCGAGTGGCTTTCATACCGATCGTAGTTGGCCATGCCAAAATAGGCAAGTTGATCGTGAAACTCGAATTGCAATTGTGATGTGAATGTGAATATTCACCGAAAATTGGCGCCACAAGGAATTAATGCAATTGTCCAGTACGATTCGCCGCATAGCAACGAGACAAAGGAATTCATTGCTAGCGGAAGAGCAAAGATACCAGACGATTAACCTATGAAGATTTTTTCTAATTTGGGTAAGGGGTAACAAAAGTAGATAAGCGAATTGATCTTTAGTCTGTTGAACATCCTATGTATGAATGAAGTAAGTCGACCTCCCAATGAGAATTAGCTTAGGCTTGTGTTGTATGGGAAATTGATATTGGGAATTTAATTGCAAATAATATCATGATGGAATCCAAGCCGTTATATGGAAAACTTAGAAGCGAAAAGAATGTAAACAGTTTATTGGAAGATTGTCAGTTAACATTGAAACAGTTAACACCTTTTCTAAACCATATTATTTTTGAGAGCCAAGCTATACAGGCCAAGCTATTATAAAATATATGCTATGTCGTCAATTAAGAACGTCCATATAAAGTGTTGAAACATCTCCTATTTTGAACACTTTTTGCTTTGGTACAACGGATGAAGAACAGACTGTTTTTCATATGTTTTGCTATAAACATTATATGGTTTGGAACACCAATATTTTTAAACACAATATTTCTGAGTGAAGCATATAATGTTCAAACTAGGCATAACATGTTTGGGACATATATGTTAATATGTTAGAACATATTATGTTTGGGACATAAAATGTTTGTAAATATAAAGTATGGCTTGGATGCAACATATAATTAATTTAGAAATAGGCCTATAACATATATGTATTTAGTAGCTTTTGGAGCGCTATTTAACAGGGAGCGATTGAGTTAAGTTCTGGTGGTTGCTTGTTATTACAAAATTAACATTCTTTATTTTTCCTTGGGCAATTTTCCCCGCTACTTCTTTGATCGCTTACAACACTGTGTGTCCGCTTGTTCGAATCCCCGTCGGCAAAAGGTAAAATTAAAGATAAAATAAAATCATAAATCTGAATAATTTCTTCTACAATTTTGTATTAACAGAAAAAGGTGCTAAGAACTAAAAAATCTCGTGAAGTGAGAAGATGTGGGGGAATCAATACAATTAGCAGAAACAAAATTTTGAAAGCGGGGCAAAAATTCAGTCGAAAACGCTATGTTGTTAGCACCTATATTAGCCTGTTGTATTTTGCATAATTCATCTATGATTGTAAATATATAAAATAAATAAATAAAATTTGAAGCAAATATTGTTTGGGGAGAATTTTTTTTTTAAGGCATATAAGTATTTTGGGTGCAAATGCTTCAAACATATTATGTGTTCACATAATAACATATTGTTTTTAGAGACAACATTATTGAATTGGATGGAAAAATACAAAATGTTTGGAACTTAGACTACCCCAAACATATTTGTTTTAGACCAATAGCTTTTCAAACATATTATATAATGGAAGAGATAAACATTAAACTGTTTGGGCAAATACCCAAAATGTATATGCATTTGAAGCAAATATGTTTGGGGAGTATATGTTTACAGAAGGCGATTTTTTGTGAGGGTGTCAAGTCAAGATGCAAAAATACAAACAAAGATTATGTGACGTCATTTTTTTCAGATTATTAAGTCAAAGTTGAGCTTTAGTCCAAAGTAAAATTTTCTTTCATGTAAAGATACCAAATTTTTAACGCCGAGTTTTATCGGACTTTTGACAAAGAAAACCTTCATATCAGAGAAATTTCGTCATCTAATGTGCAAAGTTCGGCATTCGTATGTAAGAACATGAAATCTTTGTACTCAAAACAGTTTGTTTTTTTTTTTCAGTGCAATAATCTCCTGTCCCATTAGAAGTTAGTAGATATAAGGCAGCAAAACCGCGATGTTAGATTAGATTAGGTATATTGGCAGCCCCGTAATTTCAGGCCACGATTCGTCGCTTGTAATACACAGTGGTGATCTTCTCTCTTATCACTAAATGCATGCCTATTCCGGCGTTTTTTACGGTTAGCGATGAAACCGAATGGAGAGAAGCTTTGAAAGCAGTCCTGAACTGTCACCATCCTTAGCTAAGAGGAAATAACCATCGTTGAAAATCTTTTTGGTATTTGTTGAGGTTGTGATTGAACGCATGACCCATTGTATGCAAGGCGAGGAGACTAATCATTGCACCACGGTGGGTCCATGCATAGCTAGGCTGGGTGTAGAGTTGTACCTAAAAGCACACTGTAGGTTACAATGTTTACCACTGCTCATATTGCAAGAGTTGTACATATTCGGATTGCCTAGGAGAACCTGAGCATCGACAGTGAGGTTTTGATACTCGAAAGAAAGTTATGACCTAATTGAACAACATAACAAGTTAGGAATGGTTACAATTTTAATACAGATAAATCAAAGAATAAGTTTAGGGCGATTTTTGGAGTATACGCGGATGTACAATTGTTCGCCTGCTGAACTATAGAATGGCAAAAACAGCGCGAGAGAGCGAGTTCAAAAGTTGGATCAGCGAACAGAGATATTCGATTACGATCAGTATTGGTAGTGAGAAATTCTAACTAGCAGTTTTTAGGATACTTTACCTAAAGGAGTGATTGATGACAGCGAATTATAGGGTATAAACGGGACAAGCCATAAGAGCACGCTTGTGGATTGGCTAGTGATTCGAAGAGAAATATAAAAACACTCTGGATTCTCCAGAACGAAATCTAATTTCGGAAACCACTGAAAGAGAATACGATTACGATCAGTACAGTCATGAGAAGTCTAACGGCAATAGAGGACACTTTGGTGTCGTAAGCGAGTGTCTGGCGACGGCGAATATAAGACGTCGAGAAAACAGAAAGACAAAAACAACTTTAAGGAACCCCAAACGATATACCGGAAACTACTAGAAGTGAGAACGATAGAGATAGAATTCTGCAATGTTGACGGGGGTCTCCAGCGAAAGTTGCTCCCACAATTTGGATCGAAAAGGACTGGACTGGCGACAAGGCGAATGTAAGTCGATCGAGGAAAAAAAGTAACAAGGGAAAGGGTTAATCCGAATCGAGCAGAAGGAAACTGCTGAAAGAGATCACATTGAGGATCAGTACGAGTAGAGAAACCCTGACAGAGTTGACGGGGGTCATTAAATAGGAGTGATGACTACGAATATCAGACGTCGGGGAAACCAAGTACGTAGACAATAGGCGTATAAACGGGATAATGCCAAGGACACACTGGTGGAAGCACCAAGGGATTCGAAAAGACCGAAAACAGCCCCGGGGGAATTCGCCATGTTTCATCTACTGATTGGGAGTACGGATAATGAGTAGGTAGTGAGAATACGACAGTGTTTACACGTGGAGAACAGCAAGAGGTTGAATGAAAATACAAAACTCCCTGAAAGGAACCGAGAACGAAATCAAATAATAGGAACTACTAAAAGAGGGTTCGTTAGAATCAGTACATATGGAAGTTCGATAAAACGTTAATGGGTGTCTGATGGGCAGTTTACTGCAAGTGATTGATGAAGGCGAATATACGACGTCGACGATAACCGATCCTAGACCATAGAGTGTAAAGCGGGATGATGTCATAGGAACAAACTTGTCGAAGGCTCGAAGAGAAAAACAAACACACTCAGGCGGGAGCCTAATGAAATTAAATACTGAATAAAGATACAATTACGATCAGTACGGATCGAAAGAGTTCTGACAACATTGACGAGCGGTCTGACGACATTGATATGTCACAATTTGTATCCGAAAAAGTAACTGGCTATAAGCGACTGTGGCATCGAAGGAAAACCAAGTGGGTGTATTTCGGACCGCCGCCTGAGGCGCAAACAAGATCCGAACTCCTTTTTTTTTTTTTTTTTTTCATCTAATCTAAACCAAGCCGTTAAAAATGCTCTATGTGGTAAGTTTAAACCAGTTTTAAAATTGGCTAGAATACAAGGGTTTTACGCTAAGGGCTAAGATGATTAGAGTGAATCACAAGCCGGTGACCCGTTTTGTCGCTCGCAAATCTGACACAATTTTGGCATATCACGAAGGCGTATATGAGCATTTGTAATAGCTTTAACTTCGCGCTTACTTAGTAGGCCTGAACTGGTAGAAAATAAAGGGCGAATTAGAAATCCAACCCCTGCTTCAATCAACCGTAACTAAAATGTGTTAATTAATATGTAAAAATCATACCTATGTAACTGTCATTTTAACAACCAAAGTTAGAGATCCTTTTTCAGGCCAATAAACATTTGTCATACACAAATAGTAACCATAACAAACTCTGACATATATCAAACTAGTTTTCTTTTTCTCCACCCATTTATATATTTGCAAATTTTCCACAATAATTTTTATGTTTTCCTCACCATATCAAATTTTTAATAGCAACGTCGAATGGTAGTTACAAACAAGTCGCACTCCATACTTCGCTATATTTATTATTAATGTCATTCTTTCTATGGAACAACGAAGAGAGGCGGTATAGTGGCCTCAAATACAGCATATGTTTATGGTCTTCAATAACGACAATGGCAGAGTGTAAACTCGAAAAGGGCAAGGTTGTTGGCAAAAAAAAAAAATTACCACATTAGCAGCCAAGTCAAACTATAGTCAAAGAAGGTGAAATGGAGCTGCACAATAATAATAATGCAAACCTTTTACAAGCTGTATGTGGGAGGAATCCATGACCATTTTGGTTATTCCTATAATAAGATCAAATTACAAGATTAAGTTAACGCTTTTTTTATAGAGGGTCTAAAAACAGAACACACTAAAAAATATTTAATTCAATTCAATCATCACGAAATAATTGAATCCAATTAATTAAATTGTTTAAATCTCGGAAATACCGTTAATACCAATAGATGGGTACTAGGCTCGATATTTCCACAATAATACCTGTGCGGTCTAAAAACCGTGTGAAACTTGGTCCAGAATATTTTGGAGAAGTAAATTTCATCCAATTCGGTTGAAATTTGGTCCTCTAATTAAAATACTAAATTTGGTTCATATATAAAACGATCAAGAACTAATTTATATAGCGGATTAATCTGCCTTTTTTATCTAACATATGTTTATAAATTTATTTGAAATATTACACTCAAATTTTATTTAACACACACGTTTTTACTCCAGCAACCACCATTTCTATTACTGTAATTAAAATTTCTTTACCATGGCTTTCGTTATCTATTCAAGCGTCGCCAATCTTTATCCCGCTCTCGTCTGACGTTTCTAAACATAATATACGGTATGCGAATTTCGAAAATTAATATAATGTTATGCACCAAAACATTCATAGGTTAAGAAAATGTGATGGCAACAAACATAACATGATATCTAACATATTAACATATATGTTTCCAAACATTTTATACTCAGTTTATGAAGATTATAAGCTTGTACTTAAAATAATGTGCTAAAAAAATTAATTCCAAACATAATAATGGTTTACAGCCGAATTATATTTACAATCCCAGCAAACAAAATTTGGAAGTATCTTTTATAAGGCACATACTTAAATGTCTACTTCTCTATTGTTAATGTACTTCTTCTCTTATTTCTTTATTTTTAACTACACATGTATAAATTCATCAATTTTATAAATGTTTTTCCATATTTTAATAGGTAATTTTACACTTTTTATACCCTCATGCCATAGGATTGGGGTATATTAACTTGTCATTCCGTTTGTAACAATGCGAAATATTGGTCTAGAACCCATAAAGATATATTTCTGCGGTCATGGGAAATTCTAGTCGATCTATAGCTGTGCCGTCCTGATTCTGTTGAAATCACTGCTAACTTCTGAACGAAAGCAAGCTATCGACTTGAAATTGGCACAAGTAGTTTTATTGATGTCGGTCGGATGGTATTGAAATGCGCAATATCGGTCTACTTTACGTATAGGCCCCCATATAAAGGGACCCTCAGATTTGGCGTTGTGGAGCCTCTAACGGACAGCATATTTCATCGCGATCGTGCTGAAATTTGGTACATGGTGTTGGTATTACGGTCTCTAACAACCATAGCCAAAATTGGTCCACATCGTTCATAATTATAATAGCCCCAAATAAACCGATCCCCAGATTTGGCTTGGCCGGCACGGGCCTCAAAGAAGAAGCAAATTTTATCCGTCCGGGCTGAAATTTCGGTAGCATGAATTTTGGTATATGGTCTCTAACAACCATGCAAAAATTGGTTGCACATCGGTCCATAATTATATATGCCCGCATATAGACCGATTTCCCCAGATTGGCTTGCGGACCCAAGAAGAAGGAAATTTCATCCCGTCCGGCTGAATTTGGTACAATGGTATTGGTATATTGTCTCTACAACCGTGCAAAAAATTGGGTCCAACATCGTCCATAATTATATATAGGGCCCATACACGAAAAAAATATCACCCACCAAAAAATATTTCCCAATTAATAAAGTTCAATTGAAGTTTGAAAAATTTTTTCAATTAATAAAATTAATTGATACAATTAACTGGTGGTGGAGTGAGGAGGTGAGAAACCATTAATGTTTAATTAAGTCAATGATTGAAATTTTAAAATTTGTAATTAAAAAATTAATTGATAGACAATAATTTTTAATATAATTACGGAAGACTAATTAAAAATGTATTTCAAACAATCATTTGTTAATCCAAATAAAAAACTCTAAAGCAATTCAGAAAGTAATTAAAAAATAGTTACCAGTTTTTAATTAATAAATTAAATTGAGTTTTGCAATCAACATCAATTAAATTTTTAATTGAATCAATTAAAAATTAAATTGAATTTTGCTGAAAAAATCAATTTAATTTTTTAATAATCAAGAATGTTTTTCTATGGCCCAATTAAAACTGGTGATTGATACTATCATTTTTCGTGATGAAGACATTTCATTAAAAAATTAATTGGATCAATTAATTTGGTGATTGAATGCAGAAAAAAAATTTTTTTGGTGTGTATAGAACGCGATCCCACAGATTTGGGTTGTGGACCCGCCAAAGGAAGCAAATTTCATTCAATCTGGTTGAAATTTGGAACATGGTGTATATATATGATTTAACGAATCGTGCCAGAAATTGGTCATATCGGTCCCATAATTATATAATAGCCCCATATAAAACGTGTTCCCAGATTTTGACCTCCGGAGCCCCTTGAGGAGCAAAATTTATCCGATCCGGTGGTCTTAGTATATGGTCGCTACACCATACCAAATTGGTCGCCAAAACACAAAAATCATGGTCCCAGTATCGGTTTGCATAATCATGGTCCACTAACACCCCTCCACAAAAAATCGCTTCTGCTAACATATACTCCCAAAACATATTTTTGCTTACAAGCATATACATTTTTGGTATTGCCCAAACATTTATATGTTTGATCTCTTCCAATATATAATATGTTTGGAAAGCATATTGGTCTAAACATATATGTTTGGGTAGTCTAAGTTCCAAACATTTTTGTATTTTTCATCCAAATTCAATAATGTTTGTCTTCCAAAAAAATATGTTATTTGTGAACATATAATATGTTTGGAAGCATTTGCCACGCCAAAAAATATTATATGCTTAAAAAAATTCTCCCAAACAATATTGTTGGCTCAAAATTTTATTTATTTATTTATATATTTACAATCATAATGAATTATGAAAATAAACAGGTTAAATAGGTGCTAACAACATAGGTTTTCGACCGCTGAATGCTCAAAATTTTGTTTCTGCCTAATGTATATTCCTCCCCACATCTTTCTCACTTCCACGACATTTTTTAGTTCTTAGCACCTTTTTCTGTAATACAAAACATTGTAGAAAGAAATTATTCAATTTTTTTTTTTTATTAATTTTACCTTTTGCCGGACGGGGGTTCGAACAGGCGGACCACACAGTTTTGTAAGGATCAAAGAAGTAGCTGATCAATTGCCCAAAAAATAAAATGTTAATTTTGTAATTAACAAGCAAACACCACCAACTTAATTCAATATCGCTCCCTGTTAAATAGCGCTGCAAGCTACTAAACACATATATGTTTATAGGCTATTTCTAAATTAATATATGTTTGCATCCAAGCATATTATATTTACAAACATTTTTATGTCCCAAACATAATATGTTCTAACATATTAACATATATGTCCCAAACATGTTATGCTAGTTTATGAACATTATATGCTTGCGACTCAAAAATATTGTGTTTAAAAAATTTGTGTTCCAAACATATAATGTTTTATAGCCAAACATATGAAAAAACAGTCTTTTTCATCCGTGAACTTAAATAATCTACCAAAAATTTTATTTCCTTCGAAAATTTTGTCAAAAAATTTATTAATGTTCTATAGAAATTTTGACTTAAAATTTCTATTCTAGGTTATAATTTTCAAGTTTTTCTATGACATTGTCAAAATTTATTTCTATAGAAAATTTTGTCAAAAATTTATTTATGTCAAATTTTTTCTATACATTTTGTAAAATTTATTTCTATACAGAAAATTTTGGTCAAATTTTTATTCGGTTCAGTAATCATGTTGCCACTACAGAGCAAAAATATCTACCAAGATTTTATTTACTATAGAAAATTTTGTCAAGTTTATTTCTATAGAAATTGTTAAAAGTTAAATTTTATTTCTAGCTGAAAATTTTTTGTCAAAATTTTTCTTTCATAGAAAATTTTGTCAAAATTTTTATTTCTATAGAAAATTTTGTCAATTTTATGTTCTTTTGTCAAGCGAATTATATACGTACTTGGATCGATCTTTTTGATTTAATATATACACGTATGGATTTACATACATTTAGAAGATGTGTAGAGGTTTAACGATACCTTGCCATCGGCAAGCGTATTACGCAACTTAAGTAATTCGATGTGATGGCAGTGTTTAGAAGAAGTTTCTACGCAATCCATGGTGGAGGGTACATAAGCTTGCGGCTGGCCGAACTTACGGCCGTATATACTTGTTTTATTTCAATTTGGATTAAAAACAGTTATAAGAAGTCATAATATGATACAATTATTTTATTTTGTCGAAAAAAAGTGCTAAATCCAATCTTGAAAAAATTGTGGAAGTTTGTTGCAAAATATTTGAGATCAAACGTTCAGACAAGCGTATTAGAATCCAATAAAAATTATACAAAATTATTACAATAGTTAATTTATTGACAAAAATATCACAGCAATTTTTAATTTACGTCCAAAATATTGAATTTCGGATCACACCTAAAGAAGAGATGCAAATTCTGAGCACCGCGCTGTTTGAAATGGAGGACTTCTAGTCTCTGACAAGTCCCATGTTAAACTATTAGGTCGAAACTAAAAAGCTACCCTCCTTGGACATTTAAACAGGACTGCATCAATACTAGTCTCAATGTCGGTAACAAGTGCAATCTAAACCCCATTCTGTTCAGGGTGATGTTCAAGAATATCCAGGAGGAGTTTCAGCAACATACTTTCATTTACACCGACGGATCTTTGCTTTCACAAGATCTCGTAGGTTTCAGTGTAACTACTGAAGATAAAGTTATGGTAAAGGCCTTAATCCAAGGATATGTTCAATACTGTCAGCTGAGCTGATAGCTATATATGAGGCAATAAAATTTACAACTTCCAGGAGAAGACGATATGTTATCTGTTCTGATTCTCTATCGGCAATCCACACTATACTGAATATATGCAACAACAATATTTATTCTAGAACTATCCGGAATTTCGATAATCTGGATACCTGGAGATTGCGGTATTATCGGCAACGAATTTGCAGATTATACCGCTAAAGGCACTTTAAGATCACCTCTATTTTATAGATATAGTCTCAATATTAAAGATACATCAAAAGATAAATATTACAGGAACCATCACAGATAATAACAAGAACAGATTGTATGAAATTGATCAGGATTAGACTAGGACACACCAGATTGACTCATGGCCACTTGATAAAGCTCGAAGGATCCGATATGCGAGTGGGATATACCGTATTCATTGCTATTGGAACATCTTTTATGTTATTGCCCTAAATTTGATACCATTAGAAACACAATTTTTCACAATTGCGATCCACTCGAATTAATTTCAATTCCTAAATTTAACCAACATAACTAAAATCTTAAAATTTTTGAAAGACACATCATTGTATAATTATCTATAAAACAAAGAATTATCCATAATTACAAAGAATAAATGTAATAAATACACCTTGTGAGCTTAAGACCTTAGTTGTCATAGCCATTAAGCCATTTAAGTTATCAATTTCAATTGTAACTTAATAATGAATAATAAAAATAAAAATATATGGAGGCCCTATAACAAAACCTAGACCGACACTAAACCCATCTTCGACCAGCAGGCCTGAGGCAGGACAAAAACAAATCTCTGTCAATTTCTGGACGAATATCGCCATAATTGTATAGCTGTAGCGTGTTTAAACCGATAGAAAAGCGACAGGATGGTCCATTTATTTCGTCTTAGATTTCTCCCCCCCAGAAAGAATATACAGGTGAACCTCTCAAACTTGGACTCTTCCAATTAGTTGGGAAGTTGTCTGGGGACGTTGCTATATTAAAACATTAATTAAGCTGCTCATAAGTGTCCAATGTGGACTAAACATTTAGACGACCACGTTTCAATAAGTTTCCCTGTATTATACAAACGGAATGGCAAACTTATATATTCCTCAGCAATCATTCGTTGGATATGGGTTACCAAAAGTTAGGTTAGGTGTAGGTGGCAGGCCCGATGTATCAGGCTCACTGTAGACTATAGTCAGTCCATTGTGATCACAATTGGGTTGAACTTCTCTCTCTATCACTGAGTGCTCCCCGATGCGCATGTATAGCTCATGACAAGGCAACCTCCTTTTTATAGCCGAGCAAACCGGGCGTTCCAAATTGCATGAAACCACTTAGTGAGAAGCTTCTGTAACCCTCAGAAATGTCATCAGCATTACTGAGGTGGGATTAAGTCACCGTTGATAAAATTTTTGGTGTTCGTCGAAGCAGGAATCGAACCCAACGACCTGTGTTGCAAGAGCGGGCATGCTAACCATGTGCACCAACCGGTGGCTCCCTAAAAAAAGGCCAATCGATGGATATCCCTCCATCCGTCAGAAAGGAAATTGTGATGCCATATCAACTCTCTGAGAAGAATAAGAAGATACAACGAATGTGTAAAGACAATATTAAGGTCGATTCAGATTGTAAAATGCTCTTATCACCAGATAGCAGCGCTATTTCTCTCTATCCTCCGTCTTGGTTTACCAACTACTTCCCCTTTCACAACATAAAAAGCAAAATTACTGGGTCAACATGTTTTACTAGATGAGAATGTCATCGCCACAACGGAGGCGATTTGCAATTGTAGTATCTGTTGCCTAGGTAAAGATTCGAGTTCAAAGGAGGCTATTTATGAAAATTAAATAAGAACCTTTCTAAAATTATTGGGAAATAAATTAGAAATTTTAAAACTTTTGGATATTTGAGTATCTCAGTGGGAATTAGCATTTAAATAGATTCTTAAACAAACAATTAATCTGACCTAAATTTTTCTTACTGTGGTAGATATGTATGTATCGCCCGGATATTTGAATATAACCCACAATATATGCAACCCATTATTATTATATTCAGGTATAGCACATTACAATGTACTAGTTTGCACAACAACGAAGCTTCTCCGAAAACCCGTAGAATTCGATAATAACTTATAAGCCTATTCATAAAATTATCAGTCTATAATTATTATTCGTAATAATATATTTTATTATCTTTGGTATTTTTAAATTCGTCCAGAATTGAATATCGAAAATGTTTTGTTATATTCAAAAAAATGTTACAGGGGATATTTCATAATTTATTTTCTTATAATGTTTCTATATATATTTGCTATTATTGCTATATGTTGTTTGTATATCAAATATTATTTATAATAAAACAATGTAGCTAAATGTTTTAACCCCCTAATCTAAGTGAAGTAAATTTCCTTTATTATAACCAACTGTGCTGTCATGAACTAAACTACGACTTATGGTTAAGGGGGCGTGCTTGAAACGTATTCTTCAAAATTCCGATTGCAATGCAGCCAACGCCTTAACTAACCTGCCTTCTCGTCATCGTCTTCCTTCTTCCTGTTTTTTGTTTGTTTGTTGCACATTTCCAAACACTTTTAATGTGATTTACAAGACAGCTGAGATTAATTAATGTTTGAAACGCACATGCATACCCACACGCACCCATACTCTCTCGCAATGTCTCTCACTCTCTCTCTTTGCCATCTCACCCACGCAAAATGTTTTGTGTCAACACTCATTCACAATACACCAAATATATGGGATTAACCTTTCCTCTGTCTGATTTAGAGTTTAGAAAATCTCCGTAAAAGATTTACGAGTTTGCACGTGCAATGTGAAGGCAAAGTTTAAATATAAATAAATTAAGAATTTCAATGAATTATGCAATGAAATGCAGAAAACTTTTTGGCATGCATTGAATAATTTATGCCTATGGAGTGCAAACATATTACCTCCCGGTAAGCATTTAGAGAGATGGAAGGAAATTTGCAATGAAATTTAAAGTAAATGAATTTCTTAATGCATCTGGTTTGATTGTGAGTGAGTGTGGGAGTGATTGAGTGTCTGATTGCTGGAAATAAATATGTGCATATGTTTGGTAGTGAATATCGGAAATCACTCCCATCACTCGACTCACAACGATAATCCAAGATAATGCCATGATTAAGGCGTATTCATACTTGTAATTTCAATTTGACAATAAATGTCGGCATCTGCATTCACACCAAAAGCTTACCTCGTAGCGGCGGAAACGGTAAGATCTCAAAGGCATAAATTCAACTGCATATGATTTTTTAACCTAACCTAACCATCATAATATTTAATTTGGAATTTAAATAAATTTAAATCAAACGGGTATGCATAGTAATTGAAGTAATATTTAAAGTTATACATATCTGACAATTATCCCGATCCGTAAGCAGACTTTTATTATGAAGATGTTAATAAGAAAGGGTTAGAAATGGAATGTTTGCATTTAACAGAATACT
>PGFW01001880.1:0-17160 GCA_003123925.1 Haematobia irritans
CCCAACTAATCCAACAAGTCCACAATCCCAAAAAACTTTCTACAGGTTATTATTTGAGCTGAAGCTTTTTTTGGCACAAGGAAAATGGGGGTCAATTGTGTTAGAATCTTTGATATGCAAACTGGCCTTATTTGGTTTATGGAAATTTACATTAAGCATGACATCTTCATAACGTTTACCAAATCCGTTTGTTGTTTCTTTTGTTTCAACAAATTTTGTGAACATTAGCAGGTTGTTTGTACGACATACAGTCAGTCCAGTCCATATGGTCCATTTGTCTAAAACATTCATTCTCTCTCTCTCTCTGCCATAAGCCAGTTCTGGCATGATTGAAACAAAATTCGTCAAGGCAAAATGACTGAAGTTGGTCTTTGTATCGATCAGTGATCTCCGTCCGAAACAAAAAATAAAAAAAATAAAACAAAAAACAAAAAAACAAAAATAAACAAAAAAAAAAAAAAAAAAAAAAAAATAAAAAAAACAAATAAAACAAAAAAAACGGACCATCGATATTTGAAAAAAAATTTAGAGCTTGTCTTTAGAAGGTTTATTGCATGCTTACAAAGAAGGGAAGTTGTCCAAAAACTCGTCAATTCAATATCAAGATTTTCTCTTATCAATATGAATATTAGCACAGGCTGAGATACTGTCCAATGCCTTACTACCACGCTTTTCTCTCATTCGTCGCTTCGAGGACGTGTGGTTCAGTCGAACGTCGCAATGTTTATCGTTGCTTGAACTATTGTTATGCAGTCAACGACTCGGCACTCGTTATCCTTACCACACTGATATGTCCCTGACCAGATGGGACTGCTTTTTGGTTTCGATAACCCCAAGCCACGACCATGCTAATTTTTTTTGCTCCTGGCCAATTCCAATTTCTCAGCCTTTGAAAAAAGCTTTTTTGAATCGTTCGGCCGAAACCGGGAACTTGAATCCACGAATTCTCTGCATGTGCCAGACGGTCATGCTACACCACTTGCCACATGGTGCATCCAAGTGTTACCAGTGGTAGTGCTGACTTGCGCGCAGTCTTCTACGTCGCGTACAGCCTTTTCATTTGCACGCCATTACTCCGACCAACGAAAGTCTTGCGTCATCGTTCGCCGGTGCGCACAATCTGATCCATTGAAATCCGGACCCCCTCTCTCTACTGCACAGCAGACATGCTTAGCAATGTACGGTGAGGGCAAGTAACCGAGGGCTCCGACAGGTAATCCCCCATTGCCACCTTTTGCATGCACCAGCACGGGCCATGCCACCTATTGCCACCATTGGTGCCATCGAAGTGATTCAGCCACAGGTAGTAGTCGCGAAGGCAAGCTCAGTGCCGATGCGTCTTAGTGCGGAAGGAAATACTAGGGGCTACCGAGAATACTCAACTCATCAACCGTGATCGAAACTTTTTGTGCTTCGGTTCGGAAACTGGGATTGGTATGTACTCACGACTCCTCTTTTAGTGCAAGACAGCCATTATAACCATTGCTCACGGTGGCTCTCAACGGTTTGTTCGGCAACTGTAGGAGGTGAGGAGATAAACTAGTCTCGTGAAACTGGCTGAATCGCCACGGGGAAGTTCGCCGAACACCGAAATTGAATCCACTTGACCCCTCTTGCATGCTGACGGTAACGGTCATAGTTAACCACTTGCACCATGGTGCATCCTAAGCGTTCAGACGGTGGGCCTTCTCAGCACGTCTAGCTAGAATGCAGGGTCAGCGAGGAAGTAAACTTAACGGGACCCGAAGCGTTAATTCACCATCCCGGACGGGAAGTTCGGCTGAAACCGGCAAACTTGAATCCACGACCTTGCATGCCAGCACGGCCATGGCCAACCATTGCCCCACCATGGCGGTGCCATCACAGTCGTACCACAACGACTAGTTACCGTGTGGACTGCAAGCTCAGCTTGCCGAAGCGATTTATGTGCCGAGACAGAACTCATAGCGCACCGCAGATAGCATAAATCCACGTTGAAGAACTTTTTGGCTTGTTCGCGTCGAAAACTGGGCATTGAACTACACGACTCCTTTTAGGCGAAAGACAACGATACTAACCATATGTCAACGGTGTCTTCTCAACAGTTGCTAGGAAATGGCGGCAGAGCAAGGCAGGAAGTAAAATCGGCCCGCAACGGTAAATCGCATGAAAGTTCGGCGAAACCGAAATTGATCCAGACATTATTGCATGCAGACCGCGTCATGTTAACCAGTGCACCATGAGTGAATCCAAGTCGGTTCACGAAGTAGTAGTGCGCTTAATCAAGATCAGTGCCAGAAGCATTTAGTGCGGAAGATAATCTTAGGTAGGCCGAGAAGAATAAACACCGCTTGAAGAAACATTTGTCGTCTCGGTCGAAACTGCCGATTGAAAATCGCGATCCTTGTATGCAAGGCGACATGTAACCATTGCTCCACGATAGGCTCCCCAAACAGTTTGCTAGCAATGTAGAGGGTGAGGACGTAAAACTAAGGTCCGAATGCGGGTATCGCACGCGAAGTGTCGGCCGAAACTGAAATTGATATCCACGACCTTTGCATGCCAGGACGGTGCATGTAACCATTGACCCATGGTCGCATCAAGGTGTTTCCAACAATAACGCCGGCCTGGGGGTCTCTCAACAGCTTAGCTTAGAAATTTGCGGGAGGGAGAAGTAAACTCGCCCGAAGGTAATTCGCATGGAAGTTCGGCGAAACCGAAATTGAATCCACGACTCTTGCCATGCCAGGACGGTTCATGTTAACCATCCTGCCACCATGTGTGAACATCCAATGTGTTTATCGACAGTAGTAGTCGCGTAATCAAGCTCAGTGCCGAAGCATTAGTCGCGAGAACGAAACTTTAGGTACGAGAGATGACACCACCGCTGAAGAAAGATTTATGTTGTTTCCGGTCCCGAAACTTGGGATTGCAACTCACGACTCCTTTTATGCAGCAGCCATACTAACCATTTGCTCCACGGTCGGCTCTCAACAGTTATCTAGAAATGGAGGAGGCGAGGTAGCTAAACTCGGGCCCGCGAAGGTAATACGCACGAAGTTCCGGGCGAACTCGAAATTCTGCAAATCCACGACCTACTTGCATAGCAGGACGGTCATGTTAACCAGATTGCGCACCTCATGCTGCATCTAAGTGTTCCAACCGGTGGCTCCTCAACAGGTTAGCTAGAACATGGAGGAGCGGAAGGAAGAAAACATCGGGCCCGAAGGTAATCGTACGGAAGTCTCGCCGAACCTGAACATTGAATCCACGACCTTCGCATGCCAGAACGGTCATTTTAATTCATTTGCACCATTGGCATGCACTCCTAAGTGTTCACGGTGGCTCTCAGACCAGTTAGCTAGAAATTGGAGGGGCGGCGAGTAAAGACTCGGCACACGGATAACAGGTAATCGTACGAAGTTCGCCGTGTACGAAAACCGAAATATGTACATCCACGACCTTTGCATGCCAGACAGCGTCATTTATACCATTGCACCCATGATACATCTACACGTGTTCAACGGTGCGCTACTCACAGTGTCCTAGCAACTGTCTATGGGGTAGGAATGTAAAACTCGGTCCGAAGCGTAACTCCGCACGGAAAGTTGGCCGAAACCGAAATCTGATCGACGGACTCTTTTGATGCCGAGGACGGCCATCGCCAGTGCATTGCACCATGGTATCATCCCAAGTGTTACCAACGTAGTAGTTGCGGAACGAGCAACAGCCTCAGTGCCGAAGCCATTTTAGTGCGGAGACAATCTAGGCTGCCGACGCGAGATAAACCAGTGGCAGTTGAAGAACCTTTTGTTTTTCGGTCGAAAATGGTAATTGAACTCACGACTCCTTTCTAGGCAGACAACCATACTAACCATGCATCGAACGGTGACTCTCAACAGTTAGCATAGAAAGTGCACGGAGGACGAAGTAAACTTCGGCACCCGAATGTCAATGTACGAAGTAAACTATAAATAAAGTGCACTTATAGAATAAACGTGAAATGAAATGAGTAAACTAAAATGCAGAACAAGTGGTGCGGCGACAGTGCAGCTTAACTCCAGAACACCAATTAACTAGCGCAATTTCTCGCTACCTGACCGTAAGCAGTTAGTTGCCAGAAGAAAGCTAGATACGAGGACGCAATTATTACGGAAGCAATCTTTAAATGCTTAAAGCCATCATTTGAGGGAATCGAGAGCTAAATGTCCGAAACAGCAACCTTTATGACGGGAGCAGACACAAATGTGGACAGCACACTAAGTTCAAGGCAACTTGTGTGCATAATGGATGAGACGCGCTTAGTGCGGAAGAAACGCAGGAATCTACCTGAGCAACCTAGTGCGGAAGCACGCAATATATACCAAACCATTAGAGTGCGAGGATGTGCAGCGAAATTTTAGGTCTGGGAGCAACGCGAAATATCTAACCACTTAACTGTCGCAACAAACTAATTTGCCGAACACAACTTAGTGCGGATGTAAATTTTAGGAGCCGAACGCAACTTAATATCGGAGAAAGCCGGATGTTAGAGCGCAGCAGCTCGCCAAGGCTGAATTGTCGACGCACTTAGCTTCGTCAGAAGAGGACTACACAACAAAGCAACTATTGCAGGAAACATACGCTAATACCAACTGCTGAGATGGAAAGCGAATGCCGAACCTACCTAGTCGGCGTTACAGTGCAGGTATACTGCGAACCCCGAGTGCGGATGCAGGTAAACTACGAACAGCACTGTAGTGTGGGAAACAAAGCTTATTTGCGGAAGAAGCACATTATTACGAACTCAAGCGGAAGTCAAGGTGATCTTGCCGAAGCACTTAGTGCGGACAGCTACGAACACTGAGAACGCAAGAGTCTCATAGCCAAGAACCTACTCTTGTGCCGGAAAAAATTCTCATTTGCTAAAGCACGCAAGTGCACGGAGACGAAAAACATTAGTACGAATGAAAGCTAAGATATCGAACCACGATAAGTGCTGGAAGCAAAGATAGCTGCGGAGACTTAGTGCGGAGAAAAGTTTATTGCAGAACGCGAATCAATTATGTGACACCAAGGTTAGCTGGCAGAACTGCAAACTTAAATATCGAAGGCTTAGATGCAGCAGGACAGGTAGGTTATGGAGGCGGGCAACTATGTGGTAAATACCGACCGCAAGTCGTACGGAAGCACAGGCTGAGTGTTCGAACAATTCTTGTGCGAAGTCTTACTAATGCGGGAAGCATGAATGCAGAAGAAATTTAATTAGCTGAAAGCACTTTGTAGCGGAAAAAAAATCTCATTGCTAAAGAACGAAGTCGGAAGAATATAAACTTAGTACGGAAAAAGCTTAATTACTGCAGAATGAAGTCGCGAGAAGCAAGATTAGCTGCTGAAGCACTTAAGTCGCGGACAAAAGCTTATTAGCGGAAGAAAGCAAATATATCGAACAGATTTAGTGCAGAAGCAAATAATATCGAAGGCTGTGTTCAAGGGAATGCTAGGTTCTGAAGGGAACTAGTTGCTAATACCAAGCAAGAATGAGTGTCGAAACACGAAACGAAGTACTAATGCGGAAGCACGAAATCCAGAAGCAAATTAATAAGCCGAAGCACTTTGTGCGGAAAAATCTGCATTGCTAAAGCAAGAAGTTCGAAAAGCACTGAAGAAAGCTAATACGTGAAGAATGAAGTGCGGAGATTTAGTGCTGAAAAACAGCCCATTGCGGAAGGAAACATACAAATTTTTTGACACAGGGATTAGTGCAGGAGCAAGTTAAATATCGAAGACTTAGTGCAGAAGAAGGCTGGTTTCTCGACCTGAGGGAACTATGCCGAATACCTGCCACAAGTTGTGCGACGCAAGTTAAGTGCGAAGCATTAGCTAGATGGAAGAAATCTCAGGCTGTCGAAGGGAGCAAACTGGTGCGAAGCTATGTAGTGCGAGAAGCAAATTAATAGCTGAAGCACTTTATGGAGAAAAAATCTCATTCGCTAAGGTGTACGAAGTGCGGAAAGAACAAAATTTGTTAACGGAAGAAAGCTTAAATCACTGTAATCATTAGCTGCGCGAAAGATGCGGAGGGAAGTTGAGTTGCGGAAGCCAAGCTAACAGCCGAAGCACACGAAGGCGGTATGAATGAGCCCGTCTTTGCCACATTTAGTCTGTACATACAGACCTGTCGTGCCAAGCTCATCTTATTTTCCCTTTGGCTGTTGGGACCATACTGCGTCATTGCCCCTCGAAAACACACTGGATATTAAATGTCTTGTTACCTACCACGGACTATGACTGAGAATTATATTCCTATTATATTAAATATTAGGTCGAAACTTGGAAAATCCTTTACTGTATGTACTCAGTACTCAACACAGACTGCATAGATTTCTGTTGATAGTGTAGAAAGTGTCTTATTTGCAGGCGTGGTTTAAAATCAAGGCTCAGATGCTAGGTTAGGTTTATGTTTGTACATGTAGTTACGAATAAGTGGTATCCTCCATACATCTATAGAAAATTATTGTGCGATTCCAATCACATCCTCCTCTTCTAATCTTATCATCAAACCTTTGGCTCCTAATTCTGTTTTCCGACTATTGTCGTGATCAGTGATCTAAGTCTTTTCTTCTCTTCTCCTCTTCACCCCAGATCTTTCCGAGTATTTTATAGTAAATGCTGAATCGGCTAAATTACCCCAGACCAGCCTCTTGGTATTAGAGAACATTCAGCTCGTATGGTACAAACTATGAACATCCATGGCACATATTTTGGACGTTCGATGCCGATTGTCGTCAACGCTATGGCTTACCAGGACATAAATTGGATAAATATGTCTTTTCCAAAAATTTGATTCGAAGTTAATAATGCCAAACTACAAATTTGCCAAAGTTTACCTTGGAAATGGTGAACTACATGTGTCGACTGGTTAAAAAATCGCCCCTGGAGCGTATGGATCAAGTCACAGGACTTAATACATGAACATTTAATATACAGCCCGTTAACATACGCATCACGATTTCAGCGGTATGCATTCCACAGCATTTGGATAACAGTGTCTATTGGCAATTGGATGGCCCTTTCCTCGGTGGAGAGAGAAGTTTCTTATTCCACTGAAACAGATAAAGGTGTTTATCTTGCCATCGATTGTAGATGTCACGCAGATCTAAATGCAGATTGAAAGAACCAAGGAGCTGGTGATGAAATACAGAGGCGGCAAACAGGAGTTCGTCAACAGATTTTGGAATCATTCATTGCAAATGAATGAATTGGTGATCAGACATTAACATTCTTATGTGGTGAAGATTGCATCCCAGTGTTGGTCCCTTTGTATCAAGATATTTGACAAATTATAAAACCCTTTTCGTTAATGGTACCTACTACAAATTTTCGAGGTACCCAACGACATGTGAAGGTCTGTCTACAATGTGCCATTATGCCTCAGCGGAGAGAGTTGCTTTTATGACTCCTTCAAAATGGAGATGAGGACTATGTCCAGAATTGTCAATAATAATACAGCAAAGGGAAATTGAATGTGAACTATGCTCTGCCATGCGTTTTATAGGCTTATGTGGTAGCTGCACCAACGGAGAGCCTGCCCTATCCATAAGTGGAATGCTCTTTGAATGTGTCGCAGGGATATGTTTTGCCATACCGAATGAGAGAAGGATCAATGCACATTATGGTAATAGAGGAGATTCAGGGCACACAGTAGCGAAGAGTGTGCCCAAGGGTATTCATGTGGTAAGTAAGCAGCCAATGTGGATAGTGATTCTCAGGGTACTGGTCACCGCATACCTTGAATGCTTCCGGCATCACTGCATGTGTAAATACAATGTGGAGGGGAGAGTCCCTTGTTTCGAAACTGTCGCGATGGTTTCCTTATTGATTTGAATTCGCGATATATTGATGTGCTGTCGCCTTGGTTGGTGTTCCGCTAGAGGCTTCCTGCTCCAGTGCTACACTTCCGACATTGGCCTTTGAGACCTTGAATGATTGGAAGATAACCGATATAACACTCTCACAATCCACATATCCCTCTTTGATGCGAAACGAATTCCCTGAGTTATAGCATGTTTGATTTGCCAGATGTGGAGGCCATTTATGGCACTGCCAAGTATTACTTTAGGGAAATCGTTCTACAGCTATGGATCTGCGATGTGTCTGTGCAAAGCATAGAAAATGGGTTAGATTGAAGGTGATACTTCGGGTAAACAACCAACGGACCCCATGTTATATTGTTGGAAAGAATGGCATGAAAATGCCTTGGTTGAGTTGGGAATTCACAGAGATACATCGGCTGTGATTATGATAACTCTGAGGAGACAAATTGTAGTATCATGTCCCTCCGAGGTGAAGGATATTAAAACCCGTATGCGTCGTACCGATTTATCATGGACAGAAGTATCACTCAGTCAATATCTATCGATCTCGTAACGAATCTAGAAGCTCTCTATTCGGTGAGAGCCTCAATTTCATACCGATCAAGTGGAAACAAATCTGGAAAGAGTTCTCTTGTTTACGGGTGGCACAGAATTTGGCCAAGCCACCACCAAGATTGAACAGTGTTCATGTCCTGCTGGCTATACAGGTCTCTCGTGTGAATCCTGTGACTTTGGTTATATACGAATTTATGAAAATTCCAGTGATCATCATCAGGTGGCAAGATGTAAACCATGTCCTTGTAATGGCCATTCGAATTCGTGTGATCTACAAAGTGGTGGTTGTGGAAATTGTATGCATAACACGCATGGTGAAAGGTAAGCAAAACGTTGAATATAAATACGCAGATTTCTTGGGTAAAATTTTGGAATATTGATACAAAATTTGAAAATGCTATGGAGCAATATAAAAATATTTAAAATGCTACTGTGAGCAAAAAGTATGGATTTTTCTATATAAAAACTCTTCATCTTACTAATTTCATCTCCTTCAAAGTCAAGAAATAAGAACTACCTCTAAAGGTAAAGCCCATGGAGTTTAAATTGAAAATTCACTTACTTTTGCCCACAACAGTAGCCAAACAAATTCTTAATTCACCCTATTTTCTGTCTTGAAATGGTTAGAGTCTTAGCTAGATATGTAAAGTTGCTCTATTACAATTTCATTTTGCACCACCGATATTGTATTTCCATGTAATATTTGTTCTCTGTTACAGATGCGAACGCTGTAATCGTGGTTTCTATGGCAATCCGCTAGAGGGTACTCCCAACGACTGCCAACCATGTGCTTGCCCTCTATTGGTGGATAGTAATAACTTCTCACCAAGCTGTCAACTTAAAATGGTGAAAATACCGAATACATGATTGCGCACAATGTCCCCAGGTGAGTTGTATATTGCTATTAGTGTTTTTCACCATTGAGGGGAAGAAATACAGATAGATAGTGCAGCAGATTGAGATTGATTTATTTATGCCATCAATTTCTTTCAAAATTAAATTTATATGGTATATTTGTTTATTAATTTTGTTTGCTTGATAAATTTCTTCTTAGATCTACATCGTGATCTTGTGAAATGTGTGAAGATGTGATATTAATTATGAGCAATCACTGAAGATTGGAATCTCGTGTCAGACCTTGTGATTAGTGATGGAAGTGCTCTTGCGATGTTTATGTTACAGGATAATGTATTTGTGTGCGAGCTGAGTAATCAACTTATGAATGAAATATATAATTCAAAAATTATTTTTGAAACAGATTTGAATTTATTTCAGATAGAATTCTAGGACAAAATTTTATTGATATAAGCGAAAATTTGTCAAAATTTTAGAGTTCTCTATAAGAAAATGTTGTCAAAAATTTTATTTCTATAGAAAACTTTTGTCGAAATTTATTTTGTAATAAAATTTTTCAAAATTTATTTCATATATTGAGAAATTTGCTCAAAAAGTTTATATCTAATAAAAAATTTTGTCAAAATTTCTGTCTATAGAAAATTTTGTCAAATTTTAGTTCATATAGCAAAATTTTGTCACAATTTAGTTCTATCAGAAAAATTTTGTCAAATTTAGTTCTATAGAAATATTTTGTCAAAATTTATTTTTTTATAGGAAATTAGACCAAATTTGATTCTAAGAACAATTTGTCAAAAGTTTATTTCTTTAGAAAAAAATTTGTCCGATAAGTTTATAGTCCATAGAAAATTTTGTCAAAATTTTATTCAATAGAGAAAATTAGACAAAATTTATCGTATATAGAGAAGATTGTTGTCAAAAATTTGAAGTTCTATAGAAATGTTGTCAAAATTTTATTTCCCCTATAGAAAATTCGGAAATTTTGTCAACATGTTTTTTCTGATAGGAAAATGTTCAGCAAAAATTTTTGTCAAGAATTTTATTTCTATAAAAATTTAGACAAGAATTTATATGTCTATCAGATAATTTTGTCAAAAATTGAGTTCTGTAGAAAAATTTGTAAAAATTTTAGTTCTGTAGAGAAAAAATTTTGTCAACATTTTATTTCTTAGAAAATTTGTTTGAAATTTTTATTACATCCATATTGAAAATTTTGTTCTGTATATAAAAAATTTTTGGTCAAAATTGAGTTCTATAGAAAAAAATGTTGCAAAATTTTATTTCATTAGAAAATATTTCGGGGAAAATTTTTGTTCAACATTTTTTCTATAGAAAATGTCTCGCAAAAATTTTGTCAGAATTTTATTTCTATAGAAATATGTTGTCATCATTTTTATTTTCTATGGAAAATGTTTGTTTCAAAATTTATTTCTATACAAAACTTTGTCAAAATTTTATTTCTATAGAAAAAAATTTGTGCAAACATTTTACTTCTATAGAAATTTTATTTCTATTCAGAAAATTTAGACAAATTTTATGTCTATAGAAAGTTATGTCAAAATTTTATACCATAAAAAATTTTGTCAAAATTTTATATCTATAGAAAATTTTGACCAAAGTTTGATGCGGTCTATTAGAAAATTTTTGCCAACAATTTTTAGTTTCTATAGAAAAATTTGGTCAAAATTTTATTTCTATAGAAAATTTTTGTCAAAATTTTATTTCTATTAGAAAATTTTGTCAAAAAAATTTTATTTATAAGAAATTTACGGACAAAATTTTACTGTCTATAAGATAATTTTATGTCAAAATTTGAGTTCTGTGTAAAAAATTTTTGTAAAAATTTTTAGTCTGCATAGAAAAATTTTGTCGAAATCATTTTATTTCTTTTAGAAATTTCAAATTTATTCATAGAACTTGTAAATATTTCTATGAAAATTTTTGGTCAAATTTCATAGAAATTCGGCAAATTTAATGAATTATTCTTAGAATTGCAAAATATGTTTAGAAAGTTGGTCAAATTATATATAAAATTGTAAAATTTTATGTTTCAATGACTATAGAAATTTTCAAATTTTTCTATAGAAAAAATTTAAAGATTCTAAAGTTTCAAATTTACTTTCTATTGAAATTGTAAAATTTATTTCTATAGAAAATTTTTTAACAAAATTTTATGTTCTATTAAAATTGCAAAATTTTACGCACAATTTCTCAATATGTTATATCTAAAATTTTGATCCAAAATTTTATCTTCTATAGAAAATTTTTGCCGTTTAAATTTTGATTGTCTATGAAAATTTGTCAAAACTTTTATTTCTATAGAAAGTTTTGTCAAAATTTTATTTCTATAGGAAAATTTTGTCAAAATTTTATTTCTAGAAAGTTTATTTTTAAAATTATTTCTATAAAATTTAACAATCTTTTGTTAGAAAATTTTGTCAAAATTATTTATTTCTATAGAAATTTTTTCAAATTTATTTCGTCATAGAAATTTTTGTTCCAAATTTTATTTCTATAGAAAAATTTTGGTCAAAATTTTATTCCTATAGAAAATTTTTGTCAAAATTTTTATTTCTATTAGAAATTTTTGTAAATATCTATAAATTTGACATTTATTCTATAGAAAAATTTTGTCAAAATGTTCTATTTCTATTAGGAAAATTTTGTTCACAAGGTTATTCCATTAGAAAAATTTGTCAAAATTTTTATTTAGACAATTTTAGTAAAATTTCTATAGAAAAATTTGTCAATTTGTCAATTTATTCTTAGAAAATTTTGTCAAAATTTTATTCTATAGAATAATTTTTTGTCAAAATTTTAATTTCTATGAAAGTTTTCGGAAATATTTTGATTTTTCGAAAATTCGCAAATTTTTCAGATTTCTATTTCTATAAGAAAATGTTGCAACATTTTATTTTCTATAGAAAATTGTTGTCATAATTTTTATTTCTCATAGAAAAATCTTTGGCAAATTTTATTTTCTTAGTAACAAAATTTGTCAAAATTTTTAATTCTATAGAATGCAAAATTTTATTTCTATGAAATGAAAATATTTTAGAAATTTTGAAATTTTATTCCATAGAATAATGTTTGTCAAAATTTTATTTATAATTTTCATATCTATAGAAAATTTGTCAAAATTTTATATCTATAGAAAATTGTTAAAGTTTTTGATAGTCTTATTAGAAAATTTTGTCCATAATTTATATAAGTCGTATAGAAAAATTTTGTCAAAATTTTATATCTATAAATTTGTCAATTTTAACATTGGATTTGTCAATATTTATTTCTATAGAAAATTAGACAAAAATTTTATGTCTATAGATAATTGTCAACAAATTTGAAAGTTCTGTAGAAAAAATTTTGTCAATAATTTTAGTTCTGTAGAAAAAATTTTGACCAATTTTTATTCTTTAGAAAAATTTGTCGAATTTATTATCCAATAGAAAATTTGTCAAAAAATTTATTTCTATAGAAAAATTTCTGGGCGAAATTTATTTCTATAGAAAAAATTTTTGTTTCAAAATTTTACTTCTATAGAAATTTTATTTCTATTAGAAAATTTTGACAACATTTTATTCTATTAGAAAAGTTGTAAAAAAGTTTTATATTCATTCAAAAAATTTGTCAAAATTTTATATCTAAATTTGACAAAGTTTGATGTCTATTAGAAAATTTTTTGCCAAAATTTTAGTTTCAATAGAAAATTTGTCAAAATTTTATTTCTATAGAAAGTTTTGTCAAAATATTTTTATTTTCTATAGAAAATTTTGTCAAAATTTTAATTTTTTTTTATATAGAAAATTTTTTTAAAATTTTATTTCTATAGAAAATTTAGACAATTCTATTTGTGTATAATAAATTTTGTCAAATGTTATTTCTATAAGAAATTTTGTTTAAATTTATTTGTCTAGAAAATTTTCAAAATTTTATTCTAGGAGAAAATTTTGTCAAAAATTTATTTCTATAGAAAATTTAAAAATTTTATTTCTAAAGACATTTGTACAATTTTTATTTCTATATAAGAAAATTTGTCAAAAGATTTTATTTCTATAGAAACTTTTTGTCAAAAATTTTATTTCTATAGAAAAATTTTGTCAAAATTTACATTTCTATAGGAAAACTTTTGTCAAAATTTTTAATTCTATAGG
Source organism: Haematobia irritans (assembly GCA_003123925.1). NCBI lineage: Eukaryota > Metazoa > Arthropoda > Insecta > Diptera > Muscidae > Haematobia > Haematobia irritans. Next base: position 13,397 of record PGFW01001880.1, read on the forward strand.
AAATTTTTGTCGAAATTTCTAATTTCTATATGAAATTTTGTCAAAATTTATTAAATTCTTTACATTATAAGAAAATTGTTTAACAATCTTTTTGTTATAAAAAATTTTTGTCAAAATTTTAATTTCTATAGAAAATTTTTTTAATATTATCGTTTCTAGAAAATTTTGTCAAAAATTGTCAAATTTGTAATTTATTTCTACTTTAGAAATTTTGTCAAAATGTTATTTCTATAGAAATATTTTGTCAAAATTATTTTTTCAAGTAATGGAAAATTTATTTTAAGAAAATTTCAATTTCTATTTAAAAAATTTTGTTCACAAATTTTACTTTCTATAAAAATTGTTGTGCAAAATTACTTCTGATCAGGAAATTTTGTATAATAATTTGTTTCTATAAAAATTTTGTAAAAATTTTGTCCAAATTTTTCAATTATTCTCTAGAAAATTTTGTCAAAATTTTATTTTATAGAATATTTTGTCAAAAATTTATTTCTATAGAAATATTTTGTCAAACATTTTATTTCTATACAAAAATTTCGCAAAATTTTATTTCTAACAGAACAATTTTGTCAAAAGCTTATCTTCTCTAGAAAATTTTTGGTCAAATTTATATTTTCATCTAGAGAAATTTTCGGCCCAAATTTTTTTCTATAGAAAATTATTGACAAAATTTTATCTATAGAAAATGTTGTCAAAATTTTTTTTCTCTACGAAAAATTTTGTCAAAATTTCTAATTCATAGACAAATTTTGTCGAAATTTTACTTTCCTATAGAAAAATTTTTGTCAAAATCTTTATATCCATTATAGGAAATTTTGTCAAATTTTAATATCTATAGGAACATTTTGTCCAAAATTTTATATCTATACGAATATTCTTGTTCTAAAATTTTTATATTATAGAATTTTGTCAAAGATTTTATATTATAGAAAAATTTTGTCAAAATTTCTATTATCTATGGAACAAAACTTTGTCCAATTTTGTCAATTGTTATTTCTATACGGAGTCTGAATTATAGTCGAAAATCATTTGTATGGAAAAGAAAAACAATTATTTTATTGGGCTTTTCCCTTCTCATGTTCAGAGGTCAACACGTAGGGCTTGCACTGTGACACGTTGCAAAATTGGGTTTCTGGGGGTGACCCATCGGGTGGGTTGCGAACCCTGATTCTTGTTTCGAAGAGGGTTCGACAGTGCCGTTGATGTGATAGTACGGATGGCCGTGTTTGTGTTAACCCGTTATGCATGGGCAAAAATTAGTGATGATGTTGATGAGGGTTATGCCATTTGTGGAAGAACCATGTACGCCTTGTGGCTTGCGAACTGACTGGTCGGGACCATTGATCCTCACACTTGTGATCCGATAATGCGTCACGTTGTTATTGCAACCAGTGTGTGACGGGTTTGAAATGCAACGAATGCAGTGAAGGCTATTTTGGTCTGAAAGAAGAATCCAATGGTTGTACGGGTAAGTTTGGAATTTATTTTATTTTTTATTTAATTTTTTTTTTTTTGAATTTTGAAATGACTTTCTCAAGAGGGGAAATCAATAAAATATGTGAGGTTTTGAAATTTCCCATTTACCATTGCATATTGAGATATTTTATGGCCATAAACCATAAGAATCTTAACAAGAACCGCAGCAATTTCCAGAAATTAAATTGTTCTTTTTTGAGTTATTTTTAATGACGAAGGAGAGAATTGTTGTTTCCTTTTGTGTAATCTATACCAAATCATGCATTATTGTTCCATTGAAGAAATGTTTTGTTTTCTGCTTTTTTGGAGGGGAGTACCACCTACAAACACTTTACTTTAATTTCTTGAAATAAGTTTTCATTTTTCACTTTCCTTCGTTTTGATTTACAATCCCTTCATCATTGTGGCCATCATTTGTGGCAAGAGAAACATCATATTCCTGTAAAGATGGCCATCGCCAGCATGTGGCCAATGCTTTGGTATTTCTTCGTAATCAATGGAAGATTAAAAGCAGATGATCAACTTGATCACCGATCACTTTTCATTTCCAAAGTACTGGGCACTACATAAGACTGAACGAACGGACAGATGGACAAATGTTCAATAAAGAACCAATACAATGGCCCAGACATGGTGCAATTGACCTGTTGCACTAGAATTGACGATGATGATCGTCAGGGCAGCATTAAAAATCATCAAGTGTAGAATATGGTCATTATGTTTCCCCCCTCCCCCACCAAGTTTCTTGGCAAAGGGAAATTTTTGTGGAAACATTAACTCATTTATGTCTTACCCTGCAACATTTCAAAAATGTGTGTTCTTTTTTTTTCTTCATCTTTCGGTTATTCAGATCTTTAAGTTTGAAGTGTTTTTTCTTAATCGCTGGAAGGCATTATTTGTGACGTTGTTTGCTTGGGCCCTCCTTGCCCCTTTGGGCTATTCAAAATGTAATTTATTTAATCATAATAATTTTCCGCTTTTAAAATTTACTTTGTTTTGCCTTTTCTCTGATTTGAGTTTTTCAATGGGTTTATTGAAAATATTTGGATAAATGTTAATGTTCTATGGTTGCTGGACGTTGGATTTTGAATTATTGACCATTTGTAAACATTTCTATAGTAAATATAATTTTAACAAAAATGATTTTTTTTCCTGCTGAGGCTCCCGGTCGTGGCACCACGTTTGAATTGTTTTTGGTGGAAGCCTCGGCGAATTTTCTTCAAATTTTGGCTAGATTTATTTTTGCTCAGTGGCAATGTGCTTCCTCTCCCTACTTCCCTTTTATATAAAGAAACTAAACTATAAAATAATAAAAAGAAAATAAAACACTAGCTGATCTCATTTCTATGGTCAAATGAATATCTAGTGCAACATTGCAGCATGATATGATGCTGTAAACTGCATCATGGGCTGCGCATGCACATCTCATTGCTGGCAAGATGAGCTTAAATGACAGCTAACTATGAATGGCTTAGTAAAATTGTATTAACATTTCTGAATACTGGATAACAACAAAAAAAAAAACTAAAACACACAAACAAAAGAGATGTTGTATATCTTAAGCCAAGATTAAAAAATATATCAAATTTCCAATGATAGAGAAAAAATGGATGATATATATGTAAAAGTCTAAGTTGTATGTTAAATCCTCAGCTAGAAAATTGAATTTGTAACACTTTTCCCAAAAATGACAGGCGAATGGAAAAGTTGATATTTGTTAGCAAATCATAGAAAATACAAAACAAAAAAATGAAATAAATCTCTAAGCGAAAACCATTGGAGATTTAATATTTGTTATATTCCCAATACTATGGTTGTATAGTCTTGTTTCGAAATACAATAAAATAAAATTGCAATTTACACAACCTATAGGAGGTGAATAAAAAATAAATTATTCGTTTATAATTGCGTGTTTGGTTCCCCATAGTCTGGCCAAGATTGGAGAACCTCTTTATTTACCCTTCCATTTAACTTTCGGCTATTCAGATCATTAAGTTTTTTTTAAGTGATATTGACATCAGGTGTAAATATTTTAGTGAGAATATTTTTACACCTTGGTTTTAGTTTTACGATATTTCATACAAAAATGCATCAGCGCATTTTGTATATTTAGAAATGTAGGTCTAAGCTCTCAAATGAACATGATGGAAAAAAGCAAAGTGGGTTAAGTAAAATAATAAATTAAGTAAAACAATTGAAAAAAATGCATATATTTATTTATTTTGTAATATTTTAAAGCAAATTAACTCAAAAAGTTTACTTGAATTCAAAGATTTTGGTCATTTCTT
>PGFW01001880.1:19870-30606 GCA_003123925.1 Haematobia irritans
TGATTTGTTTGTTGGTTCTTTTTTTTGTTAAAAAAAAAAAAATTAATCGCATTTTCATCACCGATATGGGTCAATCATCTAAAAAAAATTTATATAGTTTTTGGGTTAATAGGATTTAAGAAAAACGAAAATTCAAAGATTCAAGAAAAATTGATTTATTCACAGGTTTGTTTAACTGTAACAAAAAGCCTTGTAATGTTAAATAACATTTTCAATCAGACTAAGACAAAATGAAATTTAATACATAACACTTACATTTAAAAAAGAAAGAAAAGAAAATGGGGTTTAGAAAAGTAATTAGCTGAGAGAAACAAATTTTTACTGTTTGGTCGATTGTTAGAATTCTTGATGTTTTGGTAGATTTTGCAAAATATACCTAACTAAGATGTACTTCACAAAATTTTCTATAAAAACAAAATTTAGACAAAAATTTTTTTTTTTTACAAATTTTTTTTTTGACAAAATCTTCTATTGTAATGAAATTATAACAAAATTTTCCATAGAAATAAAATTTAGACGAAATTTTCTATAGAAAAAAATTTTTTTTTCACAAAACTTCCTATAGAAATAGGTTAGGTTAAGTGGCAGCCCAATGTATCAGGCTCACTTAGACTATTCAGTCCATTGTGATACCACATTGGTGAACTTCTCTCTTATCACTGAGTGCTGCCCGACTCCATGTTAAGCTCACTGACAAGGGACCTCCTTTTTATAGCCGAGTCCGAACGGCGTTCCACATTGCAGTGAAACCACTTAGAGAAGTTTTGAAATAATCAGACATGTCACCATCATTACTGAGGTGGGATAATCTACCACTGAAAAACTTTTTGGTGTTCGGTCGAAGCAGGGGGGCATTCTAACCATTGCACCCCGGTGGCTCCCTCCTATAGAAATAAAATTTTGACAAAATTTTCTTTATGAACAAAACTTTGACAAATGTTTCTATAGAAATAAAATTTTAACAAAATGATCTATAAAAATAAAATTTTTATAATACTTTCTATAGAAATAAAGTTTTGACAAAATTTTCTCTAGAAATAAAATTTAAAAAAAGATTCTATAGAAATAAAATGTTTGAAAATTTTATCCATAGAAATTAAATTTAAAAAATAAATTCTTTAGAAATTATAGCAATAAAAATTTTGACACATTTTATTTAGAAATAAAAATTTTTGACAAAAATCTTCTTTGTGGAACTAAAATTTTGACAAAAATTTGTAGAACATAAAATTTTGACACAAAATTTTCTAAAAAAAAATTTTTTTTCACAAAATTTTCTATAGAAATAAAAAAATTGTCTTATAAAAAATTTTGACAAAAATTTCTAGAAATATTAAAATTTTTGACAACATTTTCAAAAAAAATAAAGTTTTGACAAAAATTTTCTATATAAAAAAAATTCAAAAAACATTTTTCTAGTCGGAAATAAAATTTTTTACAAAATTTTCTATAGAAAATAAAATGTTTGACACATTTTTTTCTTATAGAAAATAAAATTTTTGACTAAATTTTCTATATAAATAAAAATTTTGAAAAAATTTCCATAGAGAATACAATTTTGACAAAATTTTCTATTAGAAATAAAATTTGACAAAAATTTTCTATAGGGAATATTTAATTTTAACAAAATTTTCTATAGGAATAAAATTAAAAAAATCTATAGAATAATATTTTGACAAAATTTCTATAGATGATTAAAATTTTTTGACAAAATTTTCTATAAAAATAAATTTTGACAAAATTTTTCTGATAGAAATAATTATTTTGACAATATTGTTCTATAGTAATAAAATAAAATTTTGACAAATATTTTCTACAGAAATAAAATTTTTTGACAAAAATTTTTCTACAGAAATAAAATTTTTTGACAAAATTTTCTATAGAAATAACATTTGACAAATTTTCTAATAAATGCAAAATTCTAAAATATTTGACAAAATTCTCATAGAAGTAAATTTTGACAAAATTTTCTATGAATTATATAATTTGACAAAATTTCTCTAAGAAATAAAATTTGACAAAATTTTCTATAGAAATAAAATTTTTGACAAAATTTTCTATAAAATAAAATTTTGAAAAATCCATAGAAATAAAATTTTGACAACATTTTCTTTAGGAATAGATTTTGACAAATGGTCTAATGTAGAACTAAAACTTGTGACAAAAATGATTCATACAGAACATAAAATTTTGTTCAAAATGATCTATAGAAATAAAATCGTTGACTAAAGTTTCGTATAGAATAAATTGCGACAACATTTTCTATTTAAAAATTTGAGCATAATTTTACAAATTTTCTAAAGAAATACAATTTAGACAAAATTTTCTATAGAAATAAAATTTTGACAAAATTTTCTACAGATATAAAATTTTGGACAAAATTGTCTATTTAGAAATAAATTTTTTCAAATTTCTATAGAAGATAAAATTTAGAAAAAAATTCTTTAAAATTAAAAATTTTGACAAAGATTGTCAATAGAAATAACATTTTGACAAGATTTTCTACAGAAATAAAATTTTGACAAAATGCTCTATAGAACTAATATTTTGACAAATTGTTCTATAGAAATAAAATAAAATTTTTGACAAAATTTTCTATAGAAATAAAATTTTGACACAATTTTCTAAAGAAATAAAATTTTCTACAGAACTAAAATTTTGACAACATTTTCATTAGAAATAAATTTTGACAAAATGTTCTATAGAAATAAAATTTTTTAAAAAATTTTCTGTTAGAAATTAAATTTTGACAAATTTTCTATAGATATAAAAATTTTGACAAATTTTAATTAATAAAATTTTGACAAAATTTTAATTAATAAAATTTTTTGACAACATTTTTCTTTAAAATAAAATTTTGACATCTTTTCTTTAAAAATAAAATTTTGAACAAGTTTCCATAGAAATAAAATTTTAAAAATCCTTTAGAAATAAAAGTATTGGAAAATTTTTTCCATAGAATATAAATTTTTAAAAAATTTTCCATAGAAATAAAATTTTGAAACATTTTTCCATAGAAATAAAATTTTGACAAAATTGTTTTTGAAATAAGTTTTTTCCAAAAATTTCTATAGAAATAAAATTTTGAGAAAATTTTCTGTAGAAATAAAATTTTGACAAAATTTTCAATAGAAATTAAATTTTTCACAAAATTTTCTACGGAAATAATATTTTGACAAAATTTTCTACGGAAATAAAATTTTGTCAAAATGTTCTATAGAAATAAAACTTTGACTAAAGTTTCTATAGAAATAAAATTTTGATACAAATTGCTATAGAACTAATATTTTGACAAAATTTTTTATAGAAATAAAATTTTGTCAAAATGTTCTATAGAAATAAAATTTTGACTAAAGTTTCTATAGAGATAAAATTTTTACTAAAGTTTCTATAGAGATAAAATTTGGACAACATTTTCTATAATTTTAATTTGACATAATTTTACAAATTTTCTAAAAAAATAAGTTTAAGACAAAATTTTCTATAGAAATAAATGTTTGACAAAATTTTCTGCAGAAATAAAATTTTGACAAAATTGTCTATAGAAATAAAATTTTGACAAAATTTTCTATAGAAATAAATGTTTGAAAAAAAATTTGTTTAAAAAAAAATTTTGACAAAATTGTGTATAGAAATAAAATTTTGAATAAAATTTCTATAGAAATAAAATTTTTGATAAAATTTTCTATAGAAATAAAATTTTGGCAAAAACTTCTATAGAAATTAAATTTTGACAAAAATTTTCTATGGAATAAAATTTTGACAAAATTTTCTATAGAAGTAAAATTTTAACAAAATATGATTTTTTGTGTTTGAATGTTTTTTGGTGACATTTTCTTGAAATTCCATTTTATATAAAGAAACTAAACTATAAAATAATAAAAGAAAAATAAAACACTAGCTGATCTCATTTCTATGGTCAAATGAATATCTAGTGCAACATTGCAGCATGATATGATGCTGTAAACTGCATCATGGGCTGCGCATGCACATCTCATTGCTGGCAAGATGAGCTTAAATGACAGCTAACTATGAATGCGTTAGTAAAATGTTATTAACATTTCTGATACTGGATAACAAAAAAAAAAAACAAAACAACAAACAAAAGAGATGTTGTATAATCTTAAGCCAAGATTAACAAATTATCAAATTTCCAATTGATAGAGAAAAAATGGATGATATATATGTAAAAGTCTAAGTTGTATGTTAAATCCCCAGCTAGAAAATTGAATTTGTAACACTTTTCCCAAAAAATGACAGGCGAATGGAAAAGTTGATATTTGTTAGCAAATCATAGAAAATACAAAAAAAAAAAATTAAATAAATCTCTAAGCGAAAATCATTGGAGAGATTTAATAATTTGTTATATTCCCAATACTTATGCGTTGATTTTAGTCTTGTTTCGAAATACAATAAAATAAAATTGCAAAATTACACAACCTATAGGAGGTGAAAAAAAATAAATTATTCATCTCTCTCTCTGAAGGATTTTGTTATTGATTCCGAGCCATAGATGCACTCGACTTTATACTTTACTCACTTCTTTATGAATAAATTTTATTATTTGTATCATTTTGTATTTCACCTAAAAGCCCATAGTATATTCATACCTTTAGTCGAATATGGTCCATATGTAATATATACCTTTGGTATATGTATATGGATTCAAGGCAATGTTGTCGCTTTTTTTTTTGTTTGCCTCTAACATCTAAGAATAGGTAATCGTATCACCTTATCCAAGTACAAAGTGAACTCCAAACAAATAAGGCATTTACAAGTGTTGATGGAAAATACCATCGAAAGGTGTTCAAACATAGATAATATACAAATTGTGTGCATTTTTGAAAGATATATTGAAGTAAGTAATACTCAATAGCTATGGTAATGTTGGGAAAAATGATGCATCTGTGAAGTATATGTGGAAATATTTCTGGGAATTAGAAATACCTTGGTATACCGCCCACAAAAAAAGAAGGGATAGAGAAGAAGAATTTGAAACAAAATCCCAAAAATTGCGAGAATGAGTTTCGCCGGAACTAAGAAACATTGAATTTCGCGATATTAAATCAAAATGATAAGGAATTAAAAATATTCAATATCATTAAGCATCGATGCGTCCCAATTTTACTAAATAATGGTTAAGGCACATAACAAGATCCAATACGTTGTAAAAAATTCAATAAAAATATAACAAAATAGAAGAATTTTAAAAAAAAAAAATAAAACAAGTATATACAGCCGTAAGTTTCGGCCAGAACCGAATCTTATGTACCTCCACCATGGATTGCATAGAGACTTCTACGTAAAAGGGTCGGTTAAAATTTAAAGGGGCCGATGTTGATTTTTTAATAAAATTTTCGATGACGCTGCAGGCATAATGGAGTTCTAAGCCAGTTAATGTGCCGAATCTATCTCATCTTTTAGCTCTTCAATTGTTGCTGGGTTATCGACGTTACACTTTTCTTTCAAATAACCCCAATGCTAAAAAAATCCAACGGTGTCAAATCACATGATCTTGGCGGCCGAATTGACATCGGCCAAATTTACTGACTAACACGGCCATTGAATTTGGTTGCGCAGAAAAGAGCCAGTTGTTGCCGTATAGCTGTATGCGGCGGTGGCAAGTGGCCACGTCGCTGGCCTGAAAACCACATATCGTCCACCTCCATATCTTCCAATTCGCCATAAAAAGTTCGTTATCATCTCACGATAGCGCAACACCATTTACAGTAACTGCCTGACCGCCTCATTTTGAAAAAAATAACGGCCCGATGATGCCGCCAGCCCATTAAAACCGCCACCATACAGTCACTCTTTGTGGTGCATTGGTTTTTCGACAAATCACTCTTGGATTCTCATTCGCCAAAGGCCGGGCAATTCCTTGTTTATTGGACGAATCCCATCTGAGGTGAAAATGTGCCTCATCACTGAAGAATGCATGTTTCTTCGAAAATTTATCATCCACTGTTGCCCATTTCTTGGAAAACCATTAGACACGTTGTTGGATTGTGTATCTCTCCATGCGTTTCAAATTGCAGTAAGTCTGAAATAGAGAAGATGTTCAAATTAAAATTCGGAGAAAAAGGCTTTTAGGTGTGGTTCCCATTCAAACATCGGCCGCTTAATAATTTGACCACCTTTAAATAGCTGTCATCCACAATTAAAGTTATTGGGTTGCGGCCGATGGCAAGGCATCTTGAGAAAGCTTTGCTTAGACATTATCTTCTTAAATTGGTAAGGTTCTGTCATGCGGGATATATTAGCTTAGACAAAAGAAAGGTCGATTTTAAATACGTATATATTCAGTCTCTTGTGCGTAGTACTTATAGAAGAAGAAATAATTACGAACGATATGCAACTTTTGTGCGCCTACTTATAGAGCCAGAATTGAAATATGGGGGCGGTGCGGCTTTACATCGGGGGTTATAGACCAATTATGGAACAGCCGATTCTACCAAAAATGGAAGATTTTTTACTGTTTGCGGTAGATGGTAGAATTCTTGATGTTTTTGAAGATTTTGCCAAAATATCCCCTCCAAACTAGAGGTGCTTCATAAGATGTTTCTATAGAAATAACAAAATTTTCTACAGAAATAAAGAATTCTGACAAAATTTCTATAGGAAATAAGTTTTGACAAAATTCTCTATAGAAATTATATTTTGACAAAATTTCCTAAAAATATAAAATATTGACAAAATTTTCTACAGACATAAAATTTTGACAAATTTTTCTATAGAAATATACAATTTTGACAAAATTTTCTAAATATGGCAATAAAATTTTGGTAGATTATTTTGGCTCTAGTGGCAATCGTGATTTTTCTGTGATTGAGGATCTGGGGGCTCTTATGACAACTATAGATCGATATGGCGTGGTTGTTATTGCGCCATATTAACTAGGCCGCCAATTTGACCCAATTTCAAACGCGATTGGATGAATTTTGCTTCCCTCGAAGAGCGCTACGGAGGTCAAATCTGGAGAACGGTTTTATATATCGGCTCCATATATAATTATGGACCGATATGCGAGCCAATTTGCCGCGGTTTTTTAAAGCACCATATACTTAACACCATGAACTAAATTATAACCGGATCGTTTGAATTTGCTCCCTCAAGAGGCTCGGAGGTCAAATTTGGCGATAGTTTTATATGAGGGAATATATAATTATGGACATAGTGGACAATTTTTAGCACGGCTTTTAGAGGCCATATTATAACACCATGCTTTGCCAGAGAGTTTTAACCGGATTCGGTTGATATTGCTACCTCAGAGGCCTCTCGGAGGTCAAATTTGGAGATCGGTTTATATGAGGGCCAATAATATAATTATGGTCCGATCGTGGACCAATTTTTTTGCTTAGTTCTTGGAGACCCATACTAACAAACCATGTTTCCAAATTTGACCGGATCGGACGAATTTTGCTCCCTCCGAGAGGGCCCGCAAGCCAAATCTGGGATCGTTTTATATGGGGGCTATATATAATTTATGCACCGATATGACCAATTTTGGCCCCACGATTCTTTTTAGAGACCATATACTAACACCATGTTCTAAATTTGAACCGGATCGGATTCATTCTGCTCCTAAGAAGCCTTCGGTAGGTCAAATCTGCCGAGAACGTTTATATTTGGGGCTACATATATAAATTATGGGACGATACCGGACCAATTCTGGTATGGGTTGTTAGAAACCATATACTAACACCATGGTTCCAAATTTCAACCGCATCGGCATCGATTGAATATGCTTCTCTCAGAGTCTCCGAAGCCAATCTGGAGAACGGTTATATGGCGGCTATATATTAGATTATGGACCGCATACGCATCAATTTTGCACGCACGGTTGTTAGAAACCACTATACCAAACCATACATGTACCAAATTTCAGCCGGATCGGATAAATTTTTCTCTTTGAGGCTCGGCATGCCAAATCTGGCGGCATCGGTTCTATATGGGGGCAATTATATAATTACTGTACCGATGTGAACCAATTTTTTGCCCACGTTGTTAGAGACCATATACCACACCATGTACAAAATTTCAGCCGGATCGGATGAAATATGCTTCTGTTAGCAGGCTCACAAGCAAATCTGCAGGGCCCTTTATATGGGGCTATACGTAAAAGTGGACCGATATGGGCCATTTCCAATACCAATCCGACCTACATCGATAACATACTACTTGTGCCAAGTGTCAAGGTTCGATAGCTTGTTTCGTTCGGAATTATGCGTGGATTTCAACAGACGGACGGACGGACGGACGGACATGCTCAGATCGACTCAGAATTTCACACGACCCAGAAATATATACTTTTATGGGGTCTGTAGAGCAATATTTCGATGTGTTACAAACGGAATGACAAAGTTAATATACCCCCATCCTTATGATGGGGTATAAAAACAACAATAAAAACTTTAAATAAATGTTAGCCCTCAATTGCTAAGCTCACTAAAATGTAATCTCATAATTGTATTAAAAACTATTCAAAACTAGAAGATAATTAAACAAAAAAAAATAGTTTAAAATGGCACAATCACTGTGATGTTAGCCACTGTCTATGCAAAAGTCACAAAATCATGGGGGTACAAATAAATATAATTTTAAATGGAGAAAAAAAAATAATAAATTTTTACGATTTAAGAATAAAAAATTAATATTTTTTTGTAACTTAAAAAAAAACAGGAATAGAGAACTATACTTTTGCACAAAATTTTCGATAGAAATAACAAATCTTGACAACAATTTTTTTAGAGAAACAAAATTTTGCCGAAAAAATTTCTATAGAATTAAAATTTTGGAACAAATTTTCTAGAGAAATAAAATTTTTGCGAAAAATTTTCTATAGAAATAAGAATTTTGCCGAAAATTTTCTATAGAAATAAAAATTTTGACAAAATTCTATAGAAATAAAATTGCGACAAATTTTCATATTACAAATAAACAAGATTTCTAGAGAAATAAAATTTTGACCAAAATTTCTCTATAGAAATAAAAATTCGTTGGAAAAATTTTCTATAGAAACGAAATGTTGACAAATTTTCTATAGAATAAAATTTTGAAACATTTCTATATAAAAATAAAATTTAGAACATTAATTTTCTAAAGAAATAAAATTTTAACATAATTTTCCATAGAAATAAAATTTTGACAATATTTTTTATAGCAAACAAAAGTTTAACACAAATTACGAGGTGGGTGTTCTATAGAGATAAAATTTTGACAAAACTTTCTATAGAAAATTTTCTATACACACAAACGAATTTTTTCAGATTTCAATCACAGAAATTATTGCATCGCCAATATTCCAATTTTTAATTGAAATCCTTTCAATCATGAATGATAGTATCCAAATCAGCAGATTTAAATTGTGTAAAAATTTCTTTGATAAAAAAATAATTGAATTTCAATAGCAATTTTCAATTAATTTTTTAATTGATTAAGTAAAGTTTTAATTGATTTGATTGCAAAATTCAATTAATTTTTTAATTCAAAAACGAAACTTTTTTAATCGCTATAGTTTATTGCAAGAGTTTCTTTTTTTTTTTTTTTTACAACTATTTCTAATAATTTTTAGTTGATTAAAAATTATAGTTTCAATTTCTTTTAATTAGATTTTAAAAAAAATATCCAGAATATTGATCCACCAAATAACTTTTTAATCAAACTCGGAAGAGTAGACACTTTAAAACTCTGTCGCGAGTTGATTAAAAATTATTTGTATGCAAATTAATTTTTGAAATTGAAAAATGTCAATCATTGATTAACTGACATTAATTTTTCTACGTTTATTAAGAAGGTTAATAGTTGTCAATTTTATTCTTTTTATATTGAAATAAAATTTTTAAACAAATATTTCTATCGCAAATAAAATTTTAACAAATTTTTCTCTAAAATAATAAAATGTGTGGAAAATATGATTTAATAGTATCAATTAATTTTTATAATTGAAAGTTTTCAACGTCAATCAACTTTTTAATTGGAAATATTTTTGGTGATATTTTTTTCTGTGTTTAGGAAATAAAATATTTGACAAAAATTTTTCTGTAGAAATAAAACTGTTGACAAATATTTTTTATAGAAATTAAAATTTTGAAAAAACCTGTTCTGTCAGTAATTTAAAAATTTGGCAAATTTTTCTATAGAAATAAAATTTTAACAAAATTTTCTAAAAATTGTGCAAAATATGATTTAAAATTTTGGAAATATGATTTTAAAATTTTCTCATAATAAAACAAATTAATAAAAGTTTATTCTTTTCATTTGAAAAAGAAGTTTTACATAACATTTAAGAGTATAAACGAATAGATTTGTAACTAAAAAACTATCAAATTTTAGTATATTTTAATTTAAATTTAATTTTATTTTATTTTGTATTTTTTACTTTTTCTTTAATTTTTTTACTCTACCTTATGTATAAAAAAATAGCTAAAATTGATTATTTTTAAAGAATATTATCTTATACCCTTAAATGTTTGGTTATACAATTGAAAATGTTTTGTAAATGAAAAACTTTTACTATTTGTTTTAATTTATGAGAAAATAGTACAATTTCATTGTTGTTTTTTTTTTAGTTACAAAAAATATTAATTTTTACCTTTAAATTTTTTGTAAAGAAAAAAATGTTTCATGACCTAAGCGTCTATTATCAATCTCAAAGTCTTTAGATTCCTATTTCAGTTTCTTTTTTGGATTTCATATAAATTTTATTCCTACTCCTACTTCATTTTTTTTTGCTG
>PGFW01001886.1:3332-14765 GCA_003123925.1 Haematobia irritans
CGAGTTAAGAACACAGAGTCCAAGGATTTTATTGCAGGTTGACTGTCTGAGTATATATTAATGCCAATATTTTGGAACATTACTTCTCAGCCAATTCGCCACCTCTCTTATTGCAATATTTCAGCCTGAAAAACACTACAGTGATTAGGTAATCTTTTCGCTATTCGAAGTTCCAGATCTTTAGAATATACTCCGAACCCACTTGTCCATCCAATTTGGAGCCATCAGTGTAGAAATCTATATATCTTTTATTCCCAATGCACAATTTTCGGTTTTAGTCCCCACTTTTTAAACTCTTAAATAATCAATAAAAAAGAAAGATTCCCGGTTTTTCCACCCCTTTTTAACGGGACAATTTATAATGAAAGACGAAAGTCACATTGGCATAACAGGATATTGAATGGGCTAGTCTTACACAGCAATTTAAATTTACAAACAAAACAATGCATTTCTAGAAAAATGATTTTCATGCTAAGAAGTAGTGAATTTAAAAAAGTAAGAATGTCGTGGTAAAGGTCATATGTAAGAAATTTTTAATGGAAGTGAATAACAAAAGAAACATCAAGTAAAGTGAATGAACAAAGTTATACCGTGGCCTGTGGCTATAGTGGAAGACGCTGCACCTATCAACAGTTAAGTGCCAAGGAGCAAGAAATAGAAATGGTAACGCAGGCATTTAATGTCCCTTCTATCGTTGAAGCCATGAACCCTTCCACAAAAATATGATTTTGTTGGGCATCTGAGGAACCTGGCTTCTCGAAGAAACAAACAAACATGAACAACCTACTCGTCCATTATAGCAAGGCGAAGGAAATGTTAACAGCAAGGAAATATAAATTCCACATCCAAGATGACTAATCCTTTACAATATATTGATTGATGGATTAGCTGATGAATACTCCAAAGAGGAAAAGTCGACTTTACAGTGGAAATCATGTACACTGCCCCGCTAACAACAAACAAATGGATTCTCAGATGCTCGAGGAAAAATCCTAGATTGTATTGTTCAGTTGAAAAAAGACACGAGGAGTAAGTTCCTCAATGCCACAATTGCAAACGTTTTGGTAACGTTGCATCAAACTGTGGCATGCAATATAGATGTGTAAAGTGTACACAACCCCATGGTCCCGCCAAGTGTACTATTCCATCCAAGAAAGAAATAGATGAGAACCCAAATATGCAAGGAAGCTCATCTTCGCAACCCCTTCACTGTTCCATCTGTGAAGTCGAAGGCCATGCCGCTAGCTCACGTGAAAGCCCATATTAGAGAAAGTCGCAGCAAAGAAGGAGGCTGACAAGGAAGAAATGGCGAACCAAAGCAGTTCGCTTGACTCGCCAAAGTATACCCATGCAAATGTTGTTCGCCTGCAGTCAGCAGAGCAGCGCCAATTGGCACCAACTCCAATGACACCAGCAAGGCCATAACGGCCCAACCCTGCTGGAAACGATGCCATTACAGCTGGAAGGAATATACCACAGTGGCTGACTTCTAGGTAAAGGAGTACTGGAAGTGATGAAGGACATCGATGCATTCGCTCAAGCATTTTTAAGGAAGTGGAAGATTCTGAAAGGTAGACCAGGGCCAGATTTTGAAGAGGCAAAAAGTGTACAGTCAGGGGGTGGGATCGTGGGATAATTTATTCTAGGCATTAATTTTGGTTTTTTGAATTTAAATTATAGTTAATGAGATGAGAAAGCCAGTTTTATGACGTAAGTGAACGAGAGAGAACTTTAATTTGATGTATCGTGAGTGCTTGGCGTGTGAATGTTTGGTTTGTTATAGTGTCTTCAGGTCATTGATGATTCACTCAGTGCTAATAAAGACCGATATGTTTGTTTGTTCTTTATATCTTAATTCTATTTAATGGGATGAGAAAGTAAGTTTTATGACGTGAATGATCGTAAGAGAACTTTAGTATGATGTATCGTTAGTGCTTGACGTGTAAAAGTTTGGTTTGTTCTAGTGTCTAGAGGTCATTTATGATTCACTCAGTGCTAATAAATATCGTTATGTTTGTTTGTTCTTTATTATCTATTAATGCGGTGAGAAAGTAAGTTTTATGACGCGAGTGATCGTGAGAGAACTTTAATTTGATGTATCGTGGGTGCTTGGCCTATGAAAGTAGGGTTTGTTCTTATGTCTAAAGGTCATTGATGATTCAGTCAGTTGTAATATAAATTGGAAAATTTGTTTATGGCTGATATTTAAATTGGAGTTCATAAGGTGAACAAATAAGTTTTATGACGTGGGTGTTCGTGATCGAGTTTTCAAATTGTATAGCATTGGCTGTATGATTCTAGTGAAATTTTGGTCCCAGGCAATTGTTGATATCAAAAACGTGAAAAGTTAAATGCTTATAAATTATATTAATCAAAAAGGTAACAAATCTCATTTAGAATGGAAATCATATCTTCTTTGGTGGTAAACAACAGAACCCCTGAATACAGATTTCTTTTTTGTTTTCCCATTACCTATGTTCCTGTGGAAAACAAAAATAGGCTGAAACTCTTTCTTTCCCATTTCTAATTTTAGTTTGTGACTTCTCTCTTCCGAAACTAGAAGAATCATTTATTATACCCTCCACCATAGGATGGGGGTATATTAACCCAGCAAAAAAAGCGTCGCCAAAAAAGTAATGAAAATGTTCTTTTTGGATCCGAAAGTGGTGCAAAATTGACGCAGAAGAAGGATTCTAACGCTTGTTGGAAACTTTTTGACTCAAATATTTTCAAAAATTCACAATTTTTTCAGATTGAATTTAAGCTTTTTTCGAACAAATTTAAAATGACTGTGTCATTTTATGATTTCTTACTCTGTTTTCTAACTATTTGAAACAAAAAAAATAAAATTACCCATTAAAAGTATGAAAAAAAACAAGTTATAAAAAATTGAATTAAAAGAACTTCCTGGGTAGTTAAAATAAGGAACATCATTGGGAGTGCATCTTTTGGAAGTGCTTTTAAAGTCGTGTCTTTGGAAGAACTTCCAATTTTTTTCCTGGGAACTTTGTCATTCCGTTTGTAACACATCGAAATATTGCTCCAAGACCCCATAAAGTATATATATTCTGGGTCGTGGTGGTCTGAACCATATCGGACCACTTTTACGTATAGCCCCCATATAAACGGACCACCAAATTTGGCTTGCGGGGACTCTAAGAGAAGCAAATTTTATCCCATCCTGCTGAAATTTGGTACATGGTGTCAGCATATGATCTCTAACAACCATCCATATCGGTCCATAATTATATATAGCCCTCATATAAATCGATCCCCCGATTTGGCTTGTGGTGCCTCTAAGAGAAGCAAATTTCATCCGATCCGGCTGAAATTTGGTACATGGTGTAAGTATATGGTCTCTAACAACTATGCAAAAATTGGTCCACATCGGTTAATAATTATATATAGCCCCCATATAAACCGATCCCCCGATTTGGCTTGCGGAGCCTCTAAGAGAAGCAAATTTCATCCGATCCGGCTGAAATTTGGTACATGGTGTTAGTATATGGTCTCTAATGACCATGCAAAAAATGGTCCACATCGTTTATTAATTATATATAGCCCCCATATAAACCGATCCCTAGATTTGACCCAACTAGGTCCATATCGGTCTATAGTTATATATAGCCCTCAGATAAATTAATCCCCAATCACACAAAAATTGGTGCATATCAAGTTCATAATTGTATATAGTCCCGATATAAGCGACACCCATATTTCTGGCTCTCTACCAATTATGGACTAACTCACAATTTTGAAAACGATGTTAAGAAGTTTTAAGATACCACAACCCAAGTAATTCGATTGTGGATGACAGTCTTTCGTAGAAGTTTCTACGCAATCCATGGTGGAGGGTACATAAGATTTGGCCTGGCCGAACTTACGGCCGTATATACTTGTTTTTTTCTTTCATATGTGACAAAACAAAAAACAAAAATGGTTAAATATATTTGTGGAATGTGCAATATGGGATCCCCTTACAAAAAGATGTTTAATCGTCACATTGTTAAACATTGTACTTTGTGCTTTAGGCTATTCCCAAGTCAACCTATGCTAAAACTGCATTATGAAAAAAATGTAGATTAAACGAGAATAGGATGGAACTCCCATCAACTAGTAGCGGTACGCTTTCTCAGGGATTGATGAGGGAAGATGTTGCCATGGAGCTCCTTAATGTTAAGCAGCTAGGATGTCAAAGAAGTTTCGAGGGACAACAGCCAGCGATCAACAGTCAGTCGCGTTAACTTTAATAGCCAGCAGAATAGTAATCATACTTCAACCATAGCGATGTAAGAATGAGTGATATCATTCTTTCATCGTCTAACCAACAGGAAAGAACACAACAACAACAACGTAAAAGTTGGCGTAAAGAAGTCAAGAGCGCCTTTAGGAAAAGAATCGCCATATACGAGTATAAAAATGTTGCGAATACACTTATACCTGAACATTTTCTGGCTGAGACAAAAAGCGATTTAGCCCAAATGTTGAAAGAAAAAGTGAATGAACACAAAACTGTTAAATTCAACATTGAGGTTGTGGGCGAATATGTGAAACCCGCAGAAGAGGCTGCCTCTTATATGAGTGAAGAAGGTGTCAACATACCGAAGAAAATATATCACATAACTAAAATGATAATGAGTAGTAAATATGAATGACATTGCTAAAAAAAAATAGATCATCATTTCGATTGTGGCTCTAAATAAGACGTCCGATTCCAAGAACGTGATTCAGGCTGGGCATTAAAAAAATCGAGAAACTGGAGTGAGTGTGAATAGATGCAGAGTTATCAGTGGAAGTGGGTACGTTTTAACACTACAGTATTAAAAAACAAGAGGGCAACACTAAATATTGATAATGCTGATGAACTGTTTTAAATGTGCTATAATAATCCCCAATAGACAAAAGATAATCCACATAGACCTTTCTTCATATCAGATCGATATAACACAAGATATTATACAAGAGAAGATGGAACAATATTAAATTTCACGGATCTACAATTTCTCCAAATTAACCAATTGAAAAATTGAAGAAATTAATCCAGAAATTGCTATTAATGTTCTTCGATTTGAGAAATGAAGTCGTGGTCCTAACACTGTTAGAAAAATATGTTTTTCATATGTTCCGATATAAACAAAATTTTGTGTTCGGGCACAATTTTTAAACACATATATTTTAAGTGCAAACATGTAATGTTCCTAAAATAACACAAAATTTGGGACACATATGTTAATATGTTCGAATATATTATGTTTGGGTCATGAGTTTCATAAAAATAATATGCTGAAAATGTAAACATATATAAATTTACAAATTTCGAGTAAACATATATATGTTGTGATACTTTATTCAGAGAGCGACAGAGAGAGAGAGAGTTAGTATAGAGAAAGAAATAGAGATGGAAACCGGGAGGGTTGAATAAAAAGATATCAACATAACACAGCGAGAGAATGAAATGAGAGCAATTTCTGTGAAACCGCTTGTATGTTGTTTCGGAAAACTGTTTTATAATATGGCCAAAAATTTGGTATGCTTAAGTCTAAATATTATTTAATTTGAATAGTAGATTGAGTATTCGGATAAAGAGAATAGACATTCGGAACCAAGAAACAGAACATTTGAAAAAAAACAGCGTATTTGTATTACAGAAAAAGATGCGAAGAACTCAAAAATTTCGTGGAAGTTAAAAATAAGTGAGGGAATGAACACAATCTTCTTTGGGGAATTCTTCCAAGCATATACTATTTTTGGACTCAAAATGCTTCCAAACATATAATATGCTCACATAAAACAAACATTATTAATGTTTTCGGCGGTATCCAGTAATATATGTCTCTTCCTGGCAAAAATATGTTTGGAACATATGTTAGAGAAGCGATTTTTTCTTTGAGGTGTACTATTCTACCAAATTCATATACAGGAAAACTGTAAATTTGCTGCTATTGACTGATGAGGATGGATCTTCACACTATATTTTGGTGACGGATTTATCGAGGTAATTTTTTTATAATACCTTTAACGTATTTTTTAGATATATATTTTAATTATAATCATTTTACCTTGATTTCCAGATTAATAAAGAAACAGACAACAAAGACCCATGGAAAGATTTTTGTATGTCCAACATGCGTACAACATTTTTCATCAGAAAAAAATTTACACAAACAAAAGGGAAAGTGTTTTGCTCCGGTAAGGTCACTTACTATCGAAGAAAATAGAATCCTTTTGTTTACTCAACATCATAAAAAGTTAAAAGTTCCCTTCGTCATATATGCAGATTTTGAGTGCATTCTAAAAGATGTAACATCAAATGATGCAAATGTGACCAAAACAACGGTTCTGAAGGAGCATATACCTTGTGCATTTAGTTATAATATTGTTTGTAGTTTTGACAATTCAAAAAATGTATTTAGAATTTATAGTGGAGAGGATGCATCTAAGAAATTTTAGAGTTTTTAATCAGAGACAGCAGGGAAATTTATGATAAATATTTAAATGTTGAAATGTGAGGCGTTAGATTTTGCTAATGTTCGAAATTGTCACATTTGGAAAGTCCAGTTAGAGATCATTGTCATTTAACTGGAAAATACAGGGGGCTGCACACAATTTATGCAACCTAGAGCATAGTGTTCCGAAATTTAAACAAAACAAGGAGCAATGTCTCATAAGCTTGTTATGGACGGTGGTAAAAGATTGGAAATGAGTTTTTTATATAGTTTAAACTTATGGCGTCTAGCTTAGACTCTAGCACATAATTTACCTGAAAACGCATTGGAAAATGTGCGTAGCCACTTTCCTAACAATAATGAATTTAATTTGGTAAAACGTAAGGGTGTTTTCCCTTATGATTACTTATAAAGTTTTGACAAATTAAAGGAAAATGACTACCTTCTAGTAGATGCATTCGATAATCTTTGTGTGATTACATCGTGTTGATGATTATATAACATGCACGAAATGTGTGAGAGAACCATGAGTTGTCAGTCATAGAAGACTATATGCGTCTGTATCTAAAAACAGATGAGCTTCTATTGACTGATGTATTTGAAAATTTCTGTAAACTATGTATAGATATACATAAATTGGATCCCTGCCATTATTATACAGTCCCATCTCTATCCTGGGCTGCTATGCCTCAGAACTCATTTCAAAATAAAATCGATCTACATTATTCACCGATGAAAAATGTATAATTTTGTTAAGAAATCGATAAGAGGGGGATTATTCAGTGCAGTAAACGACATGCTAAAGCGAATAATATAAACAATTTTAGTAAAGAGGAGTTGTTGTCCATCCTTTTATGCGAATAATTTGTATGGGTATGCAATGTCACAATTTCTACCTCTAAAAGATTTTCTGTGGGTTGAGGGAACTGATGAGTTTTCTTATGAATTATTTTGAGGAGAATATTTTAAATCTTCCACATGAATTCAAATATCGGCTAATTTCCTTGGAAGTGGATCTTTCAACTGTCCTCCAGAAGTTCATGATTATCTTAATGACTTCCCTCCTTGCCCTGAGAATAAAACTCCTTCAGGTTCAAAATTCAAAAAACGTATTGCCGATTTTGAAGATAGAGAGCGATATGTTATTCACTATCGAAATCTTCAGCAATTGGATTGAAATTGAAAAAGATGCATACTATTCTAGCATTCACTCAAAGTGGTTGGCTTCGCGAGTATATTGAAATAAATAATAAATATAGAGCTGCATTTGAAAAAGATTTTTTAAACTTTTCAATAATGCTATATACGGAAAAACGATAGAAAACGTTGAAAAACGTAAAGACATAAAAATAGTGAAGCAATGGGGGAGAACAAATAGAAATAGGAAAGGCGCCGAACATTGGATATCAAGGCCTAACTTCAAAGGCCTAGTCCATTTCACGGAAAATATGGTAGCAATAGAAATGGCTCCACTTGACATGCTATGTGATAAGCCGATACATATTGGATTTGTGGTTTAAAATTATCGAAGCATTTTATGTATGACTTCTATTATAACTTTTTAAAGAAACGTTTTCAAGACGATGTTTCACTTTTGTCTACTGATACCGATTCTATGGTACTTCAGTTTATTGGAAGAGATTTCTATGAGGAACATAAGTGAGAAAAAATATTCGTGAAGATTAACGCCAACCCTGCTGGAAACCGATGTCATTACAGCTGGAAGAGAAATATACAACCAGTAGACTAGACTTCTAGGTAAAGGCAGTATTAGGAGAAGATGAAGGACATCGATGGCTTTCTCTCCACAGTTTAAGAAAGTGGAAGATTCTGAAGGTTAGAGTCAGCGCATTCTGGACTACTCCCACACATTAAAGGATTTTAAACGTTGAAATGCATTTTCATCAACGCCAATTCCATCGTCTCAACTGTGAAATTACACTACATCAAAATATTTCTCAACAAACATGACGTTGCCGTAGTACTTGTGGCAGAAACCAAGCTGTCGCATCGGCACGTCCTACTGATCGATGTATACAGCGTCTACCGACAAGATAGATCCAACAACAGGTTGCATGGAGGCGGCACAGCACTCCTCATCAGGGATAAATACATGGGCGACTATGGCCTAGTCGGAGCCTACGTGCCACCAACTACGACAGGATTAACATTAACATCTCTAAATACAGATCCACTGATAGTACACAATCAGGACTTCCACCACGTATTTTGGGATCATCACTAAGAGGAATTGACAATGACGTCTGCTAAGAAGATGCTGTGCTGCACCTAGGATTTCCATAATAAGAGCCAAGATTAGGTATATTGACAACATTATCCGATATGCAACACAATCCCGAGAGGGAACGCCTGGCCTCTCACCTGAGCTCCATCAGGGTAAACAGCGGGACCTACTCCAACATAAAGAAAGCTGCCGGTTTTACTAGTAAACATCCAATACAAGGCCTGATTGGCACTTCTGGAGAAATAATCACAAGCGACTTGGAAATTTTGGCGGAACATCTTCAAGGAGCCTTTTCGCCAAATGACACCATCAGCGAGCCTCTAAGAAATCTCGTCAATCACTCCGTTAATGAAGTTAGCAACAATTCTTGTGGAATTCAGTGGATTGTTCAAAGCCGATGCCTCCCTCATAGAAGATCCCCGCCTATGGAACTCATTAGGTTTTGTAAAACCAAAGAGAATAGCAAGAGTCATAAAGCGGAAGCGAGCCAAGGACTGAAGGACTGCCAATTTGGATTTAGACCTGGCCTATGACTGACAACAGATTCACATTCGCCAAGCATGTTGATTACATCATTCAGAAAGCCAAAAGGGTCATCTACGGTTACCAAGGCATTCTAAAGGTACGAGGACTCCCTATAGAACTAAATTTGCTTCAGTACAAGAAAATCATCAGACCGATTTTAGGATATGCGTTCCCTTCTTGGTTCATCATAAATTCTACCAAAATGGAAAAGATTCGTATCTGGGGAAGGATAGTTTTTACCTTTCGCGAGAAACTCCAAGGAATATCTTTCCCAACATGCGCTTCTCAGCAACATCCTCAAAGACGGCGGATATATTTACGATGATGACGACAAGCTGCTTTTCTACTATAGAAGACGCACATTACCAAACACCGTTTACAACACTGCCCAGTGACATGGACACCAGAAATTTGAAAATATGTATATATTCCTAGTTTTTAAGTAATTTTGAGTACATAGTTTTTAACATTAATTTAAGAAAAAAGCATTCGAGCTTAAGCCTTTTTTAGTTTGTCCAACTTTTTGAGGCATTATAACCTTTATTTGTAATATTTTAAGTAGTGATTCACTCGCTCATACTCCAACTATAGTGACATTTTAATGCTTTAATTTTGTATGCTTTTGACATTTATTCAAAAGTAGGTTTATTTACTGTTTTGTCTTTAGAGTAGACCGTCTCTAGTATTAAGGATAGATTGTTTAAGGACATTATACTGGTCAATAAAAGTTCCCTAAGTCAAATAAGTCGCGGTAAACGTGCCAGCATACTTTAAATACTTCACAGTTCAAAGGCCTAAAAGTCAAACACTAAACTAATGCTATGTTACTGACTCGTTTTCCTTATTCGTTTTTCCAAAACATTTCACCGTTCACACTGAGTTGAGATGTTTTAGCTTGACAGCTGCCATGGAAACTAGAAATTCACATATACTCTTAATTCAAATATATACGTTTGTTCACATAAATAATAAAATTTTAAGTTATTTTCAATCCCTATGTTCTTAAAAGTCTTTGTTTATTCTTTTTTTTTCTATGAAATTTATTTCAATAATACGACATATATTTTGAAAAGGGTATGTTCAGTTAAAGCATACTCCAAATTAGGGTTTGCATTATAAAATTGGGGTGCTTTTGAGGAAAACTTGTGTTTTGAACTGACTTTTTTGCATGGGGAAAACGACTCATTTTGATATGCTTATAAAGAGAAAACATTTAAAATCCCAAAACAGGCTTGGTGAGAACGCCGTATAAGAACACTCTTACTTCTTTGCTGTCGGCTTCTAGCTTTTTTTAACTCAAAGCCGTTTTTGATGTCGGCTTGCTTATTAATCAAGCTTGTTTGAAACAAAATTTGTTGGAGACGTTTTGAAACAAAATTTAATCTCGAATTTGCTGAGAAAACCATCAACTTACCTGTATTTTTGAGAATCGTAGTCAGCAGTTTTTTTTAATTTCAAAAATTAGGTTTTATTGTAGTTTTTATTAAACTGTTACAGTTGAAAACTTAAACTACGTTTGTCACTAATAACAAAAATTTCCCTGTTTAAATTACTATTAACAACAGGGGCATACACTTTTTTATCTTATTTATTACTAATATATAAAATTAAAAAAATTTTAAAATATAAATATGTACAATTTCCCTAAGAGCTACTATTGTGCTAAACTGTAAACGGTGTCGTCAACGTCTAGTGTACCTAGTCTAGTGTATCAAAAAACACGAGCTTCTCATCCCTAAGGTGAAGTCCCTGTCTGTAATAGACATGTATTTATTTATTAAAATATTTCTTATAATCACAATGTGTAAAAAATCAAGTTAGGCTACCGATGTGTCAAGTGTGGAAGATTGGCCGGACTGATGTCCTGTACCAAACTACCCATTACTAACAGATTATCTTTATATCACTAAAAAATGTTGCAATGTCCCCGGGGATATACCAATCGTTACAACCATATCACTACAGTAGTATTCGCCTACTCTTACACTAAATGTCCTAATACAAAACCTAATACTCTCATTTTGTATATGAGAGCATCATGCCAAACACTATCAAATGCCCTAGAGAAATCGAGACCAACGGCGATAGTAACACCACGTTGTGGAAACGTTGGGTAATCTTTTGTATGGGCTGTCGTATATCAAAAACAAACAGCTGACCTACGCCACAACTACGCTTATGTCCTTTTTAGACGCATAAACCAAGCGCTTAAAGCCA
>PGFW01001887.1:14531-28166 GCA_003123925.1 Haematobia irritans
AGTGAGAGCAGGAGAGAGATGACGTTCATTTAAGAGAGAGAGATAACTGCAAGTCACAATATGAACTCAGCCTATACATTATAATAATGCAATTAGTTTGAAAATTAAAAAAACGAATTGATATTAAAAGAAATTTCGATTTTTCAATGAAGTCCAACTGATTAAGCAGAAGTGATTTGTTGGTGAAATAGATCTTTGCCAGCACATGTAAAATGTAATTATAATAGTTCCTTCCACGTAGATACGCGTAGGTGAAGTAGTGAGCAGAGAAATAGGTTTTACTAGTACTAATCATTTTTATTGAGTTGTTGAAAATTGAATCAAGGATTTGATAGTATTAACGGATGGTTCTCAAGAGCAGCATCTTGTACATTTTCAAAAACACGAGCAGAATACCAGAAGAGCATTACCAGATAGTGTGCTGTAAAAAAAAGAAGTACGGATCTGTTAAGTTCCGAAATTTCGAAATATAATTACTAAATTTGAGGGTGGGTTTGTAAAAAAATAACGAAACTTGTAACAGCAATGCAAAGGAGCAAACTGTTTTAGGAGGTTTTGTTGAGTGAGAGTGATGATATCGATCCTATGGATGTGTTCGGTACCGGGTTTCATTAAAGTAAGCGATATTTTGCATAATTTGATGAAGATTATAGACGAGTAATTATGCGATATTTGGAAAATATGATTAAGAATGAACATTGTAATTATCATTAATTTAGATATAACGTAATCATTCAATGGGTAAGTCTGTTGGCCCTCTACCGGAATACTGGACCAACCGACAGGAACCGGTATAATCGCCGCCGAGGCCAGAGCGGCGGCGGGCAGTTGCGGCGCGGAGGTGGCAGAGCGGACGCGTGTCCAGAGAGCGGCGAGCGGTGCGCGGGTGCCGGGCCGCCGGCCGGTGCGAGGACGCAGTGCCGTGTGTGTATGGACCAGTCGCCAGCTCTTGTCAGGAACGTATGAAGGGAGGCACGGCGGTCCAACTTTAAGGCATGGGTTTGTCATTGACTGGGTTTATGACAAAGGACACTGTCCTAGGGACTAGGTTCTAGCATGAAGAGGCAACCCCTTAAGACAGGTCCTCCGGATACGCAGTCTCGGACCATACCTCTTAGGAAGTCAATGGTTGTCAGATTTGGGTATCACCAAATCGCAAACAACAGAAAGTGAAAAAAAAATACTTTTGAAATAATATTCGAATCAAGAGGATATTTCCTGGATAATGTTATTACAACTAAATGTGAATAAATGTTTGTTATTAAAATCTTAATGGATTGTAAGATTTGGAATAGCAAGGCGAGTACGAAGATAAATTAATTTTTTTAACCGGGGGAGAAAGAACTTTTAAGAGTAATTTTTTTTTGTTTTTTTTAGAAAATGCACTAACTGGAGGCAGATGTTATCAGTTCTGTGATAGGCCGTCGAGTGGCAAAGTTGCACCCAATATTACCGCTAGGGTGTCTGAAAAATGCCTGCAGATTACAAATACTTGAAAAGTATTTTTTTTTAAGACGAACAATTTCGCGGAAAATGCTAACGAGAACAGCACATTTGATCAAATTATTAAGAAAATAGGCACTTAAGTAAATTTTGTATTGTTTGATTAGCACAATATCATTTGTGTCAATTGAGGCGAAGTAGAGCGTTCGAAAATAATTTTTATAAAAAGTTGGAAAAATTTTCTTCGGTGAAGCTCTGCCACACATGAGAATTATTGTGTAGTACCCCGAGTCTTCAAAAAGAGAGTTTACAGTTCGGTGCAAAAGACATTTAACTTTTATTGTGCTGCAGATCAATTCGTTTAAAAAAGAAAAATTTGGGGCTGTCAAAAGTTAAACTTAACGGAAAATGTCAAGATTTTTCAAACTAACAACTCAGAAGATTTTAGTGGGAAAACTACAGGTTTTGTTTTTGGCTTTAGATCATTATATACAAGATTATGTATAGATATTTTGTGACGTTACTTGATCTAGCAAAATTTCTTCTTAAGTTAAATAATGGAAATAGATATGACATAATTAGTAGTAATATTGTCAAAGGTCCCAGCATATAATGGATATGACTGTTTGTATTTTAGGTTTGGCGCTTTCTAAAATGCCCTACATTTTTTTAAAGAGGAACAAAGTTTTACTTCGAAACACACCATGTTAAGGAAAGACTTCATATGCTAGTCGGAGGATAGCATTAACAAGCATTTTAAAAATCTTCCCATGTTCCGAGTATTCGTGTTATTGGCAAATTGAGAGATTCTCTGATGCTTTCTGATGTATACGGAATTAAACAAAAAATACAGATCATTCCTGAGAGCCTCAATACAATGGATTAAATCTTGAACTTCTTATTAAGAGAAATTATTATTGGTGAAATTAAGATTACAAGTTGCGAGCCGTTGTACTGGATAAATTAATTATAATGATTCGTGCAATTCAGAATTTGTCGGAACAGTGAGGCATATGAAGTGTTTAAAATAGAATTTACTCTGGCGAGAAAATTTAAATGCTAAATTACTGATTAAACCCTGAGAATTACCGAAAAATTTGCCTTTTTCGAGTCGTAAGTTGATTTGAAGGAGTTTATAAATCTCTTTTAATTTTTTATGGCATATTTGCAAGCAATATACCCCAAGAGACAACCTAACATTTGAGCATAGTAAATAAATAAAAGAACATTTTAATTAAATTATAATTTTTAATAATTCGATTTAAGAGAGAAGAAAAATGATTACTTAAAAAATATCCCAGGCAAAAAACATAAAACCAAGAAAATACTAAAAAAAATAAATACTAAAAAATACATAATTACAAAAGTAAATTTAATGTTTTAATTATTATAAATAAATTTAAAATAATTTACCGAATTAAATGATAGATGAAGTTTTGTTGTAAAGATTTTTTGTAATGTCGTAGAAATCGAATTTGGTATTGAATTGGAATGGAAACTTTAATTTTTGTTCTCTGTTTACTGGTTTAGGAATTTTCTTACTTAAAGATATCAGCATAAGATTGTTAAGTATTTTTGGTTTGTTTTTTTTTTTCTTTGTTTCTAAAGATGTAGGCAGATTTAATTCTTTTCTAAAAAAAAAATAAAAAAGAATTAAAAATTAACAACAACAAACCGAAAAAAATAAGCGTTTTAAAATTGGCAGACAGGCGTTTCCAATTGTTGTTGATGTAGTTATAGATGTTTGGCGTTAGATGATTTTCTTGTCAGAGCGAATTGGTTCTATTTCTTTTTCAGGTTTTTCTTTTTGTGTAACACTATTTTAAGGCAAATTTTTTTAAGATTTTCTCTTATTTTTTTTTTGTTTTGTTATAAATAATAAATCACTTGCTATAAGACGAGGAAACAATGAGAAAAAAACAACTACAAGTTATTTTATGTTTATGAGATCACTTCGGTTTATAATTGAATTCAAAAAATGTCCAAGGGATTGTTTGTTGTTGTTTATTGTTTTTTTTGGTCATGATATGTATTTTGTAAAAAATAAATTGTATTATTACTTTATATATTGGGTTTTTTTTGTTATTGTTAATGACTTTGAAGAATAAATGGTTAAAAAGGGCAAAAACAAAACAGATTTCATTTAGGCCTCTCTAAAACTCTGTGATATGTATGTGTGTATGAAGACTTTGGCCACTAAGGGTGTAATAATGTGCTGAGCCAGTTTCGGTTTTCTTCAAAAAATAATTACGAGGCCCGAACTAGACATCATCTGAACCTGTACAAAAAAGCAAATTGACAAAATAAAGAAGGCCTATAAATAAGGCCTATAGAGCAGGCAGAGCTGTTGCTTGGTCGTTTGCGCTGCCGGTGGGTGTGTATGTAAATTGTGTTTTAGTTTGTGATAACTCATGAAAGATTGGAAACTATTTTCGCCTTTAAACAATGGTCAATAGTATGGTTTGGCTTGGTAAGGCCATAAATCATGAAATGTTTTGCTTGCTATACTATATTAACCAACAAACAGAAGAAAGACCAGCAAGCCGATCTGGGCCGGCGCGCCTGATGATGATGGCGATGATTGATCTTTGGGGGTTTTTTGCTACTACTACTACTTTCTCTTCTCATGACTTGTCTTCTTGAACTTTTTTGAAAAATAAAACGGCCTTTTGCCTTATTTCTTTTTAACTTTTTGTGTTTTTTTTTTGCTTCTAGGTCTCTCCCTGTTAACATCATTCTTCCTCTCCTTTTAAATAGTGAATTTCGTGGTATTTCTTGTTGGCTTATTGCCGCTGGTGTTAGCCTGTTGGCTTGTTCGCTCCCCCGTCTTGTCTTATTAGGCCTTTCGTGGTGGTTCCAGGTATTTTTTCATTAATCGTGGCGGTACTAAGGCATTCGCAAAAGTACAGACAAAAACCAATTCAGCAAAAAGGTTGTGTGGTTTTTGGTCGTTGCTTATTGTTGGCTTATAAATACTTTTTGTTTTTTCGCCTCATTGTTGTCGCCGTCGTCTTCTTCTAGGTTATTCTTCATATCGGTTGTTTCTTCTAAACCTAACGTGTTTTTCTGGCTTTGGCACTCTGAATTCTATTTTGGGGGTATTTCAAGGTGGTATTTTTTATAGGGGATGTCATTATGAGCTTAATGTTGTTTTTAATCCCAGGAAAATTAGAAATATCTAGGAAAGGGCAGTTCATAAAAATGGAAAGTTATTCCCAAGTAATATTTCAAGGCCCAAGTGAAATTTGTTTGCCAAAAACAATATAACGAGTTTTCTATTTTATATCATTACTGTACGATCATATCAACCAAGAAAACCCAGAAAAACCATTGGCTAACATATTGAAATCAATTTTATATAAATTTCTAAAGTTGATAAACGCGTTGCACACATGGTAAAGGATATGGAGGTTTGGAAAAACAACACAAATCATCCTTAACTAAATAACAAATAGTAAGCAACTAAAATCCAATTTGTTTTTTTTTTGTTAAATTGAAATTGCAAATTCAAAGTCGATATTAGAGTAGCAAAATTTAAAAACTACGCGAGAATTCAGTTACAAATAGGATATTTCCATATTTATATGTTGGATTATTTCGTATATTGAATTCTATATTTTTTCAAAAGAAAAAAAATAAATAAAGCAAAATTTTTAATGATTTCACATACATATCATGTACAAAAATCAAATCGGTGGCTACGAAAAATCTTGTTACAGAATTTTTCTGAAATAATGACTGTGCAGCACGAAGGAATAATGCCTTCTGGTAGTCTAAGAAATGGATAGTAATCCAATCGAAGTTCGAAAGCACTGGGTATGCGGAGAAGATCAATTTATGTAACCCTTTAGAAAAAATATCTTTGTTCTATATCAACAACATTTAAACGCGGAAATATAATGTGTTTCATGCAAACAAAAATGAACTTTTCCCTAAGTAAGAAATAAACACACGAAAATTTGATTGCATAAAAAAACAAATATCGATACTATGAAAAACTTTATGAATTTATGAATTATCACACAAGGAATGATCGCCTGGTATTCTAGATAATGGTGATAGGTTGGTTAGGTGGCAGCCCAGAGTGTACAGCCTCACTCTAAGACTATTCACTCATTGTGAATACCATATTGGGTGAAAAGATGGTGATGAATGCCAAATTATTCCCGGAAATATTGATAATCAAAAGAATAATTTTTATAAATCTTTCAGAAATAATTTTTTTTTCGAAATCCAAGAATTTAATCAGGTCGTCCAAATATTTATGAATAATTATATGTTCAAAATTAATGTAATAATCATACAAACGAAATGAAAATTTCATAAAATAGAAAAAACTCAATAGTTTGCGCAATATTAGGATGCCTTCTTTTCTTTTTCGAATTGGGTGGCGTCGTACGAATTACGCGGAGAAATATCTCTATTTATACCGGAGCTACAAGGCAAGTAGTTGCGTCAAGTAAGTTCTGTCGGTTGTCCTTAGCAGAACAACAAGAAGCTATATTAACTGGTCTAGGTAAAATTTTTGTGTCCGGTGCAAAAAGTGTAATTGTTTATTATTAAAAAATTTTATTTGCTATAAGAAAATTTTGTCAAATTTTATTCCATAGAGAATTTTTGTCAAATTTTATTTCTAATAGAGAAATTTTGTCAAATTTTTATTTCTATAGAAAATTTTGGTAAAAATTTTATTTCGTCTAGAAAAATTTTGTCCAAAAATTTTATTTCTAATAGGGAAAATATTGTCGAAATTTTTATTTCCATAAAAATTTTGTCAAAAATTTTATTTCCATAGGGAAGATTTTGTCAAAAATTTATTTCCATCGGGCAGATTTTGGTCAAAAATTTTATTTCTATTAGAATAATTTTGGGCCGCAAATTTTATTTGACTATAGGAAAATTTTTTTCCAAATTTATTTGCCATTTAGAAGATTTTGTAATTTTTATTTCTATAAAGAAAAATTTTGTCAATTTTATTTCTATAGAAAATTTTGTCAAAATTTTATTTGCTCTAGAAAATGTTTGTCCAAAAAGTTTTATTTCCTCTAAGAAAATTTTGTCAAAATTTTATATCTATAGAATAGTTGTCAAATTTTTTATTATCTAATAAGAAAATTTTTGTCAAGATTTTATTTCCCATAGAAGCATTTTGTCAAAAATTTATTTCTATAGAAAATGGTGTGCAAATTTT
The DNA here is from genome assembly GCA_003123925.1 of Haematobia irritans. Classification (NCBI taxonomy): domain Eukaryota; kingdom Metazoa; phylum Arthropoda; class Insecta; order Diptera; family Muscidae; genus Haematobia; species Haematobia irritans. The sequence goes on from PGFW01001887.1 coordinate 21,166, forward strand.
GTATTTTTTAGAAAATATTTATTTGTATAGAAAATTTTGTGAAAATGTTATTATTTCTATAGAAAATTTTGTCAAAGAATTTATGTTCTAATAGAAAATTTTGTCAAAATTTTATTTCTTAGTAGAAAATTTTGTCGCAAATTTTAATTTGCTCTCGAAAATTTGTCAAAATTTTTATTTCTAATAGAAAATATCTGTTGAAAAATTTTAATGTTCCAATAAAAAATTTGTCAAAATTTTAGTTTGTCCATAGAAGAATTTGTCAAGAATTTATTTCCTAATAAGATAAATGTTGGTCAAATTTCTATTTCTAATATGAAAATTTTGTATAAAATTTTATTTTGTCAAATTTGGTTATTCTCTAATAGTGAAAAATTTTTTGCAAAAGGGATTTTTAATCTAAATAGGGAGAAATTTTGTCAAGGAATTTGTATTGTCTATAGAAAAATGTGAATGTCAAAATTTTGTATCTATAGAAAAATATTGGTCAAGTGTTGTATTTCTATAATAGAAAATTTGTCACAATTTTATTTCTATAGAAAAAATTTTGTCACAATTTTATTGCTATAGCCCGCAGGGGGAAATTTTTGTCAAAATTTTATGTACTAATAAGAAATTTTGTCAACATTGTTGTATCTAATAGAAAATATTGTCAAAATTTTGTATCTGATCAGAAAGAGTATTGTCAAGTTTTATTCTCTCTAACCGAAGAATTTTGGTCAAGAATTCTTATTTCTCTATAGAAAGATTGGTCAAAAAATTTTATTGTCCATAAGAAGATTATTGTCAAATTTTTATTTCTATACGAAAATTTTGTCAAATTTTTATTTCTATAGAAAATTTTTGTCAAATTTTTAATTTCCATAGAAGATTTTGTAAAAAAATTTATTTTCTATAGGAAAAATGTTTCTGCCAAAGTTTGATTTCTATAAATCAGGCGAATTTTGTCAAAATTTTATTTCTTATAGGAAAAATTTGTATTCCTATAGAAAATTTTCTGTCAAAAATTTAATTTCTGGATAGAAAAGTTTTTTTGTGATCTATTAGAAAATATTGTCAATTTCCTTATTTCTATAGAGAAAATTTTGATACAAAAATTTTGTTTCTCTTTTATTTCTCTATTAGGAAAATTTTGTGTATACATGTTGTAATATCTCTCGTAGAGCAAATTTTTGTTCAAATTTTTATTTCTATAAGAAATAGTTGTTAATTTTTTATTTCCGATAAAAAAATTTTTTTCAAAAATATTTATTTCCATACGGAAGATTTTGTGCAAAAAATTTATTTTCGTATAGAGATAAATGTTGTCAAAATTTTATTTCTATAGAAAAGATTTTGTAATAAATTTTATTGTGTCAAATTTTTATTTCATAATGAAAATTTTGTACAAATTTATTTCTTATAATGAAAATTTATCGCAATTATTTCCATAGAAGATTTTGTCAAATTTTCATTTCTAATAGAATATTATTGTCAAATTTTTATTTCGTATAGAAAATTTGTCAAAAATTTTTGACTCTATAGAAAATATTGTCATGATTTGTATTCAATTAATGAAAATTTTTGTCAACAATTTTATTTCTATAGATGAAATATTATATTATATAAGAACAAACTTTTATTTTCTTAGAATTTATCCTACAAGGTTTAATTATTGTGCAAATAGAACTTTTGTCAAATTTTTATCTGTATAGAAAAATATTTCTAAGAAGAATTATGGAATTAATCTATATGAAAATGTATGTTCAAATTTGTTATTTCTTATAGGAAAAATTTGTAAAAATTGTGTATTGTCTAATGAAAATGTTGTAAATTTTATTTCCATCGAAGATTTTGTCAAGAATTTTATTTTCATATAGAAAAATGTGTGTCACAACATTTTAATTTCTAATGATCGAAAAGTTTTGTCAAAACTAATTTATCTCTTTATATTTATGTGATTGTTTTTATTATATTCGGAACCTGTATATATAGAATTTTCACATGGATAAATTGTTGATAAAACGATTTGTTTCGATAGGGGTCTGTAATGATTAATTTTATTTATTCTCAATATTTCGTCTTGATTTCAGTGAAAGACGCATGCGGAAATTTTTTGAAGAAGAACAAAAAGTATACCTACATCCAACTGATCAGAAGTAAAAAAGCTAAGCGACGTGTTCTGCAGTAATGCATACAAATTCCTATCAAATAAAAAATATGAAAATAGAAACACAAAAATTGTTTAGTTATTTTGAAATCTATCTAAAAGTATGACGGAAAAGTCTTTGTGCATCCCTCTTGGAGATAATTAAGGAGCTCCGTGTATGAGTTATACAGTAATATAGTGAAATTCTAACTGCATAAATAGTACATAATGGGCAAAATCCTAAACACAATTAAGATTATATCACCGCTCCAGTACGAGCCTTATCTAAAGTTCTATCAAATATTCTCCTATAAACAATACATGAGTTATTCTAAGAGAAGAAAAACAACTTCTCTTAGAATAGTTCTGTTGCCAATTTTTATTTAAACCGATTTGCACACAAGCGAAGGTCTGAATTGATGTATTGGAAGAACATATCTTAGAACCTCTGGAAGAATAAATCTACTTCTGAATTATCAATTAAAATAAAAAACATTACTATTGGTTTTATGTATGAATTACATTATATTTAAACAAAGAATTTCCTAACTGCAATACAATAGCATATGCATAAATTCCTAACAATGTTAATATATAACTCTACCGCTCAGTAGAGCCTTATCTAAACTTTATCAAATAATTCCTGGTGAAAGAAACTTGGGTTATCTCAGAAGGAAAAAAATCGTTAAACTTATTTAATATCTCCAATTTAAAATGAAATTAGATGAAAATTTGGAAAACTCTTCCACCGCTAAAATTTATAGAGCATGTTTATGCAAGACAATCACCGATTCGAATTAAATAACAAAATTTCTAGTTTATAATTATACTATAAACATCTCTAATTTTTTTTTCCGGCCATTTTTTGTGATAAAGAGCTATTGCACACAAGCAAAGCGGTCCAATAGATATATTGAAAAGAACAAATATCTTAGACCTTTTTAGATGTGAAGCGAAAACTTACAATGTATTTATGCAAATTCAAAAAGAAAATTTCTATATACAGTTGGATTGGATCATGAAGACGAGAACTACAAAAACAAATCAAATTGGAAGGTATCATAATACAGCAGCCTTTGAACTCTTCTGCTGAGTTTCCATTGAATTTCTTATATTTTCGTTTTGAAATCCCACTTACATATGTAAACTATCCATCGCACACCAATGCTATGATACTTTCCACTCTCTTCTTTATTCTAATGTTACTCTTCCTGACACTAAAACATTTAGCCTCGTCAACATTACATCTCCTAAATTTATGGATGCTCCTTTGGGTTTTTGTTGTGTCTTTTTTTTTTCTTGTTGCAGATAATATACTTTTATGGCCGGTTCTTGTAGGGCCACAATTCATATACATAACATTCACCGTCGCTCCGTTGTTGCCCGCCACCTACCACCACCCACCACCCTTTTGGAGGCTTTAGGCTTTAGAAAGTGTAGATTCTTATTTCACTTTTTGGTCTGTGACTTACCTTCTCTGTCATTCGACAAGTATTCTCCCCCTGCCCTCACTGCTTTACCTGTCCTTTCTCATTACACATCGTCATTTGCACGTGGGGCCTAACATTAATCACACCAGAGAATGTTCAAAAGAGAGAGACGAGAGAGCAGTGCGGGACCGCCTTAAAATCATTCTTCTAATCGTAATCAACGCAACTTTGCTTTGTGTTGACTTGAATCCGCTCACAAACTCTACGAGTGCTTAAAACTGGGACAAGTCGCAGACTCTAAAAAAGACACCAGAAATTTCTAAACTACTTGGATGTTTTGGTTGGCTGACGGTTTGACTGAATGACTAGGTAACTGGGTGTTGGTATTTTTTCGTTGTTTTCGAATTATTGGTTCGCACGTTGTCAATTTTTTTTTTGGCGTTTCTGTTTTAAGCCTTCATTTTATACCTTTACCGCCGTCTTCAAACGAGTGAATTCAAAGCGTAGCCGTTTGTTTTTCGAAACAACCTGCGAGATTTTGGTTTTGCTTTGTTTTTTTTAGATCCAGAGAGCAAAAAAGCAAATGTAAGTAATTATTTCAGTTAATACACAAGACCTGGTTAAATGGTTTTGTCTGCATTTTTGTTGCTATTTGTTTTTTCTTCTTCTTCTCATTCTGTTTCAAAGACTACAACGTGGTTAAGAAGACTTAGGCTACCAGGCATAAGCAACAAGCAAGATGAATGACAGTAAAGAAATTGGAGGGAAAAGATAAGTGCCAAAAAGATTAAGTTATTTTGGTAATTTTGTTTTTAAAAGATCCATAAAATAATTTCAATTGATATAACATTCCCAAGAATTTATAATATAAATGTTCTAGATATTTTGGAATTATTAGTTTCTTTGAGGAAATTAAACTAAAAATACTTAATTTTTCAAAAATAATTTGAAACTTCAATAGGGCTTCAAAGGAAATATTGAAAAAATAATTAAGTTTTTTTTTTTAAATATAAAGAAAAATTGATTTTTTCTAGAATCCACGAAATATATATTGAAAAGCCTGTTCGGATGTGGGTTTATATTCATGAAAATCTAGAAAAGTCACTTAACAATGAAAAAGGTTCTTGGTGGCTTTTTAGATAAAATAAAATTCTTTCATCAAGTGCCGTAAAAATAAAATATTTTCTAGAAATATTTTTTCATAATGGAATATTAATACTAAAAAGAAACAATAAAATATACTGGCTTAATTAAAACTTAAATACAAGGACTGAAGTAAAATAAATTTTTTTAGTAATTGAAATTTTTTAATTTCTTAGTTTTTTAAATTGACGAAATTTTTTTGTTAAACATTTCTGTTTTAATTTTAAAATTTATAATTTCATCAATAATTAATTATAGTTGAAATTAGGGACAAAAAAAATCGAAATTGACTCATTATTATATTCAAAGAGTTGGCCATTTCAATATTCAAAAAACCGTAATAAAATTTGAAGAAAAATTCAAACAAAAATTGATCTTATCTAATTTGGAATAGCTCGAACAATCAACTTTTTCAAAATTCATATATTCAAATTTTGAAATAATTCAACTTTACAAATATGATCATATGAATCGATTTTATCCAATAAGATTTTAAAATATACACAGAGAAATTTCTTTTTATGTTTCAATCAAGGAAATTGATCCACAATGGACTGAGAATAGTCTCAAGCGAGCCTGATAATAAATCGGCTGCCACTTAACCTTAAGGAATTGATAACATCAATCTCCGACACCAACTAAAAAAGGACACACAGAGAAGGAATATATCAGCCTCAAACATGTTTCAGAAGCAAAATGTTATTTTTTGGATGATGGAACCATGTAAAATGTTTATCGCAACAAAAATTTTTGTTTTCCCGCCAAAGCATAACATTTTTCCGAAAACAGATACATAATTCCGAAGAAAAAAAACAGATGTTGCGGTATATAAATGTTACATCCAAAAATAACAATTTGCTCTTGAAACATGTTTGATCATATTCCTTCTTTGGGTGTAATTGATTCAAATAATTTTTGTTATTGAATTTTATTTTAATTAAAAAAATTAATAGAATAGAATAGAACTAAACGTTTCATTGAAATATTTTCGAAATTCAATTAAAAATTTTGATTGAACCAATAAAACTGATATTTTTCTGTATAGTCATACAAATAACATATAGCCATCAAATTCCCCATATTTTGTAAACCCATCTATTTCAAATTTGGTGCAAGCTAAAATTTGTTTAGCACGGCCTTAGTTTTAATTACATCTCTCAAATCCGTTGCATACTGTTAAAATCCAAAAAGTTTACTTGGATCCCTAGGATTCGATTTTGGATATTGATTCTGAGTCAAAGATGAGGCTTTGTTAAAATAAATATATTTTCTAGGAAGCCATCTAGATTTAAATCTAGTCTTACTAAAATTAAAATTAGGATACAAATTTTATTTATATAATTTTTTTCTGTTTTTGCGCTATATTAACAAAGTCATTCACATAGAAATAAATATCACTTTAAAAATCCAAATTATAATAAATTCTTCAATGTAAAAAAATTATTTCTAAACTTTCAAACAAAAATAAAAAAAAAAATTCAAAATAAGTCTTACACTGAAAAAAAAATGTTTACGTGATATTAAAGATTACGCAACCTTAATTAAAGGATGCGAAATTTACAAAATATTAAGGACAAATTTCTTTAAAATAATAAAATTTAAATTAAAATAAAGTTTAAAATCTTTGCTTCAAAAATTGTTTTCATTAAATTTAGGACACAAATTTTGTAAATTTGCGTCCATCCGCTAAAGTCGCATGTCTTTGAACTAAGGTTAATTTTCCTTAAAGTAAAGAACACACACATTTTTGATATAAAGAAATTGCCCTTAAATTAACTGAAATAATGAAACTTTAGATTTAAGATAAAAACGCTTCAAATATAGGCTAGACTTTATATCACAATGGACTGAATAGTCTAAGTGAGCCTGGATCCTTAATCGGCTGCCACTTTAACTCTTAGGCTAAGACTTATTTTGATGTTACGCGTTTTAAAGTTTTTTTGAATTAAGAAAAATTTTTTTACTTTAAAGTATCCGTTATAATTTGGATTTTTAAACTGGCATTTGTTTGTACGTGAATAGCCTTATTAATAAAACCGGCGAATAGAGATGATAATTAGATCTGTATCCCTAATTTTAATTTGTGATTCTTAGATTTAAAGCCAGATAGGTTGCTAAAAAAATTCTTATTTATTAAGAAGCCGCATCTTTGGCCGGAATCAATACCAAAAAATATTTTTTTTCAGTGCATATGAACAAGCTACTATATGGAAAAGGTAATGTTATTACCTTGATAAAAGTAATGTCTGAAGAAAAATAACTTGGCAAAATATATTTCCAGAACACCACCTTTTGAAAAA
>PGFW01001892.1:8012-20161 GCA_003123925.1 Haematobia irritans
TAAAAATATGGAAACATTTAAATCTGAAGCAATTTTTAGGAAACTTTCGCAAAAGTTTATTTATGATTTATCGCTCGATATATATGTATTAGAAGTTTAGGAAAATTAGAGTCATTTTTTACAACTTTTCGACTAAGCAGTGGCGATTTTACAAGGAAATGTTGGATTTTTGACACAATTTTTGTCGAAATCAGAAAAACATATATATGGGAGCTATATCTAAATCTGAACCGATTTCAAAATTTCCAAATTTGGCACGTATAGCTACAATGCTAAATCTACCCCTGTGCAAAATTTCAACTAAATCGGAGCAAAAAATTGGCCTCTGTGGTCATATGAGTGTAAATCGGGCGAACGATATATATGGGAGCTATATCTAAATCTGAACCCATTTCAACCAAATTTAGCACGCATAGCTACAATGCTAATTCTACCTCCTGCGCAAAATTTCAACTAAATCGGAGCAAAAAATTGGCCTCTGTGGTCATATGAGTGTAAATCGGGCGAACGATATATATGGGAGCTATATTTAAATCTGAACCGATATCAACTAAATTTAGCACACATAGCTACAATGCTAATTCTACTCCCTGTGCAAAATTTCAATTAAATTGGAGTAAAAGATTGGCCACTGTGGTCATATGAGTGTAAATCGGGCGAACGATATATATGGGAGCTATATCTAAGTCTGAACCGATTTCAATAAAATTTGGCACATTTAGCTATAGTACTAATTGTTCTTCTTGTGCAAAATTTTAATCTTAGTAGGGTAAAACTCTGGCTTCTGGGGCCATAAAAGTCAAAAAGGGTAAAACTCTGGCTTCTGGGGCCATAAAAGTCCATATCGAGCGAAATATATATATGGGAGCTATATCTAAATCTGAACCGATTTCAATAAAATTTGGCATACTTGACTACACTACTAATTGTACTCCTAGTGCAAAATTTCAACCAAATTGGGGTAAAGCTCTAGCTTCTGGGACCGTATTAGTCCATATCGGGCGAAATATATATATTGGAGCTATATCTAAATCTGAACCGATTTCAATAAAATTTTGCACACTTGACTATAGTACTAATTGTTCTTCTTGTGTAAAATTTTAACCAAATTAGGGTAAAACTCTGGCTTCTGGAGCCATATAAGTCCATATCGGGCGAAATATATATATGGGAGCTATATCTAAATCTGAACCGATTTCTTCCAAAATCAATAGGGATCTATTCTGAGCCAATACAACATACTTGTGCCAAATTTTGGACTAAAACTGCGACCTAGACTTTGATTACAAAAATGTGTTCACGGACAGACGGACATCGCTATATCGACTCAAGAGCCCACCCTGAGCATTTTTGCCAAAGACACCATGTGTCTATCTCGTCTCCTTCTGGATGTTGCAAACATATGCGCTAACTTATAATACCCTGTTCTACAGTGTAGCGCAGGGTATAAAAAATGTATGAACACTCAGAGAAGGAATATGAATATCATCACGCCAAACTTGTTTCGGGAGCAAAATGTTATTTTTGGACGGGGAACATGTTTGTCGCAACCATGTTATTTTATCGAAAACTGTGTACCTGATTTCGGCAACTTATCCAAAATAAGGAAATTTAATGGCCGTATACATAAGTTGAATGTGAACCAAAGCAGAAGAATTTGTTCGTTACGATTTCTAAGGAATATATCATCTCAAACATGTTTCAAGAGCAAAATGTAAGTTTTGCACGGTGAACATGGAATAATTTGCCGATTTTTGCTGATCTAGGCAACCATGTATATGTTTGCCGAGAAAAAAAACATTTTTGCGACAAAAATGTTTCATACTAGCCGTTCCAAAATAACACTTTGATCTTAATTATATTTCTTCTCTGCTTTCTGAACAATTTCTTGAATTAATAGAAGCCGAATCATTGTTCATCAGCGACGTATTAATTTTATTCCCTAAACATTCTAGCGATGTCCGTCCTTCTGTATATTTAATCAGTAATTGTTTCCCATTTTTTTTAATTATTGATTTTTTGTAATCAACAAAATCGTATCTATTGCCGTCCTAATACCAACAATATTTTGAAGCTCAAGGTGTATAAGATAAAAAATAAATTTTTAATCGCCCGTCTCTGATGTTCTCATATATCGTAATGATACAGAAAGAAAAGTGAAAGTTTTGTATTTTTGGTATCTTTTGGCACATGTAAATATTAAATTATGTAAAAAAAAACTCATTAACATTAGTGCTTTTTAATTTGTATAATTTGTGTATGTGTAAAGCATAGTAAAAGTCACGTGAAATGAAGATAGAGACAGTTGAAAATTCCAAAATATTTTGTCACGTTTTTAGTTTAACGACCTCGATCTGGATGGTGTTTGGAATGGTAACGGAATTTGTTTTCAGAATATATAATACTGTGAAACCTCTTGGAAATGGACATTCGTAGCTGCCTAAATTTTGTTCACATTTGAGGTGTTAATTTTAGTTTGATGATATAAGAAACGTCTGACGAAAATTGTCCACTTTTGAAAGACATTCTCTTTCCAGAGTATACAAGTTTGAGAGATTTCACTGTTGTAAGAAAACAGTCCATATCTCCTTCCAAAAAAAATTGGAAGTTCTTCTAAAGGCACAACTTTAAAAGCACTTCCAAAGATGTCCTCCCAAAGATGTTCTTTATTTTAACTATACACCTCAAAAAAAAAATCGCTTCTGCAACATATACCCCAAACACATTTTGCTTCATATTTTCAGCATTGGTCCAAACAAAATATTGTTTGTATTATTCAAACATATTATGTTTCACCTTAGGGCATACACTGGTAGAAAAAATGTTTAATTAAATTTTCTTAGTATGGATATATATGTTTAAGGCACCGATTGGATACTTCCATTATTTTACTTGCTTCATACTCTCTAGGTCTCTCTTTCTAAACACATATATGTTTATAGGCTATTTCTAAATTAATATATGTTTGCATCTAAACATATTATATTTACAAACATTTTATATCTCAAACATAATATGTTCTAACATACTAACATATATGTCCAAAACATCTTATGCTAGTTTATGAACATAAAAATATTGTGTTATTTGTTCCAAACATATAATTTTTACACCCAAACATATGAAAAACAGTCTTTTTCGTCCGTGCCGGAAGTCCTTTTAATTCAATTTTTTATAACTCGATTTTTTCAAATTTTTAATGGGTAAATTTAACTTTTTCAAATAAGTTTAAAACCAAATACGAATTAATAAAAATGGTACCAATATTTTTAATTTTGTAGAAAAAAATTCTAAATTCATTCTAGAAAATTTGCAAAATTTTGAAAATATTTGCATTAAAAAATTATAAAATTATTTTTTGGGCAAAATATCACGAAATTTTTTAATTCACATAAATTTCGGATCACACCTTAAGAAGTGCTGGCAAATTCATGGCAACGGCTGTTGAAATGGTGGACATCCGTCCTATGATAAAGCCCATGATAAATTCATCGCTTCTGGACCAATTTTGCAGCACTTCCGGATCGGATTAGCCACAAATCTTTTATGGTATGGTCAGACTAGACAAATGTTAGAACGAAACAAGTAAGGAAAGTTCAAAGTCGGGCGGGGACGACTATATTATACTCTGCACACTTTGTAGATCGACATTTTCGATTCCATATGTCTTGGGTAAAGGTTTTTGTCCCAAATACATTCATTTAAATCTGACTCGATCTGAACAAAATTTTTATGTGTATTAGAAATGCAGGAAAATTAAAGCCATCTTAAAATTTTTCGACTTAAAAATAATGAAATAATAATTTATAAAAAAATTTTGTCAAATTTCATTTCTATAGGACGTTTAGAAAATTGTTATTTCCATAGGAAATTTGTCAAATTTTTTATTTCTATAGGAAATTTTCTCAAAATTTCATTTCTATAGAAAATTTTCTTAATATTTCATTTCTATAGGAAATTTTGTCAAAATTTCATTTCTATAGGAAATTTTGTCAAAATTTCATTTCTATAGGAAATTTTGTCAAAATTTCATTTCTGTAGGAAATTTTGTCAAAATTTTATTTCTATAGGAAATTTTGTCAAAATTTTATTTCTATCGAAATTTTGTCAAAATTTTATTTCTATAGGAAATTTTGTCAAAATTTTATTTCTATAGGAAATTTTTGTCAAAATTTTATTTCTATAGGAAATTTTGTCAAAAAATTTTCATTTCTATAGGAAATTTTGTCAAATTTTCATTTGTATAAGAAATTTTGTCAAAATTTCATTTCTATAGAAATTTTTTTCAAAATTTCATTTTTGTATGAAATTTTCTCAAAATTTCATTTCTACAGGAAATTTTGTCAAAATGTCATTTCTATAGGAAATTTTCTCAAAATTTCATTTCTACAGGAAATTTTGTCAAAATTTCATTCCTGTAGGAAATTTTGTCAAAATTTCATTTCTATAGGAAATTTTGTCAAAATTTCATTTCTATAGGAAATTTTGTCAAAATTTTATTTCTATAGGAAATTTTGTCAAAATTTCATTTCTATAGGAAATTTTGTCAAAATTTCATTTGTATAAGAAATTTTGTCAAAATTTCATTTCTATAGAAATTTTTTTCAAAATTTCATTTTTGTATGAAATTTTCTCAAAATTTCATTTCTACAGGAAATTTTGTCAAAATGTCATTTCTATAGGAAATTTTCTCAAAATTTCATTTCTACAGGAAATTTTGTCAAAATTTCATTTCCTGTAGGAAATTTGTCAAATTTTATTTCTATATGGAAATTTTGTCAAAATTTTATTTCTATAGGAAATTTTGTCAAAATTTTATTTCTATAGAAATTTTGTCAAAATTTTCATTTCTATTGGAAATTTTGTCAAAATTTCATTTCTATAGAGAAATTTTGTCAAAATTTCATTTCTATAGAAAATTTTTTTCAAATTCATTTTTGTACGAAATTTTCTCAAATTTCATTGCTAGCAGGAAATTTTGTCAAATGTCATTTCTAAGGAAAATTTTAAAATTTCATTTCTACAGGAAATTTTGTCAAAATTCATTTCTGTAGGAAATTTTGTCAAAATTTCATTTCTATAGGAAATTTTGTCAAAATTTCATTTCTATAGGAAATTTTCTCAAAATTTCATTTCTATAGGAAATTTTCTCAAAATATCATTTCTATAGGAAATTTTCTCAAATTTATTCATGAATTTCAAATTTATTTCTATAGAAAATTTTGTCAAAATTTCATTGCTATAGAAAATTTTGTCAAAATTTACATTCTATAGAAAATTTTGTCAAAATTTCATTTCTATAGGAAATTTTGTCAAACTTTCATTTCTATAGGAAATTTTGTCAAAATTTCATTGCTATAGAAAATTTTGTCAAAATTTTCTTTCTATAGGAAATTTTGTCAAAATTTCATTTCTATAGGGAATTTTGTCAAAATTTCATTTCTATAGGAAATTTCATCAAATTTTTATTTCTATAGGAAATTTTGTCAAAATTTCATTTCTACAGGAACTTTTGTCAAAATTTTATTTCTATAGGAAATTTTGTCAAAATTTCATTTCCATAGAAAATTTTGTCAAAATTTCATTCCTATAGAAAATTTTGTCAAAATTTCATTTCTATAGGAAATTTTCGGAAAATTTCATTTCTATAGGAAATTTTCTCAAAATGTCATTTCTATAGGAAATTTTCTCAAAATGTCATTTCTATTGGAAATTTGATCAAAATTTCATTTCTATAGGAAATTTTGGCAAAATTTCATTTCTATAGGAAATTTTGTGAAAATTTAATTTCTATAGGAAATTTTCTCAAAATTTCATTTCTATAAGAAATTTTGTCAAAATTTCATTTCTATAGGAAATTTTGTCAAAATTTCATTTCTATTGGAAATTTTGTCAATATTTAATTTGTGTAGGAAATTTTGTCAAAATTTCATTTCTATAGAAAATTGATGTATCTCTTTGTTGAAGAGAAATGTTGTTCCACAGTGTAGGGCTGGGTATAATAAATTGATCCAATTAAAAAATGAATTGATATTATCAGTTCTTGTGATTCTTTTTTGTTTTAATTAAAAAATTGAATATATATGAAAATTCAATAAAAATTTTAATTGGAAATATTTTGGCGATTATTTCCTAATAAAATTTTTATTGGAAATATTTATTTATATAATTGAATATTTTTATTGAAAACGTAGAACATTACACTCATTTTCGTAATTGACTTTATTGTTTAAAGTAAACTAAAGCGAAATAAATTTTTCCAAGAGATATCAGTTAAATTTAACATCCAATTAATAAGAGATTTTTTCTGTGATTTGATTTTTTTTTTTTAACTTTGTCTCACACAAACTTGGCCGTGGGTGTGGGTGGCTTCTGATTGTTTCTTCTTAATGAAGAAGATCTGTATTCACCTATTGCTCCGGTCATAGTTTCTTCAACATATTTTGGCAAATCTCATCCAAGAGCAGGTAATGCATATCCCTTGTACTTCGACAAATAATATAAGGCATGTAGAGTAGTAAGTAGACATGCTCATTTATTTCATACATTATTTACCCGGTAGTGAAAAGTATCCGACAGATATCCGACAAATCATACGCACACTTACACCACTCTTGTAAAGATCCAATGTGATCCATATGTACAAGAAAAACAGTGTGAATAAACCTGGTATTTCTATATAGTACATGCAGAGATTTCTGTTTCTTCGTCCGTCCATCTGTCCATCCATCTAATGGATTGGGGGGGGATACAAGTACACGATACACTTACACTGAAATACACACCATTTACAAGCTCCAACTATTTTATTCACATATTTGATTGCTTTATCAAAATTGAATAAAAATACAAATGGACAGACAGGCACACAGACGGACGAATGGACTGACAAGACGAACAAACTGAGTGGCTGACCGGCTATACGACCAACCGATCGACATACTTACAGTTCCATATGAATGTCTTATTCAATTTGTTTTTGTTGGTGGTGATGTTGTTGTTGTTGCTTTTTTCAACTTTTAATAAATATTCATCTATACATACATACACATATGTATATAAAAAAATTGATATCAACATACTTTTACATTCAAACATACCTAGAGTATCAATCGTTTGTGTGTTTGTAAGTAGCATACTTGGGAGCACGTGTAGACCAACAGAGTTCTTTGAACTCTTTGATGTAATAACAGCATTACACAGCCCCACTGTAGTTGTACAAAACCCAAAGTTCTCTTTGCCATCAGCCATCAACCACATATAGCAGAAGCATCAACAGCGGCAGCAGCAGCAGCAGCAGCAAAAACAACAACAACAACAAGGAAGATATGACTAAAATAAATGAAATCAATGCGAGCGCGAACGGATACACAAGAAAGGAAAATTGTAACACTTTAGCTTTTTTCTCAACTCGTTTTTTTTTTGTCATATTCATGCAATTTAAGAGAGTTTTGTATTCAAGCGAGTTTTGTTGTAATGTCGGAGGGAGGAGAAATGGTTGAAATTTCAGAGTGAAGAGAAATAATTTTGTGTCATTCAAGTTGATCTTCATGAATTACTAACTCATCATGTAACCGAACAAAATCAATCTCTCTTTAGAGTTATTCTCTTTAGTGAACTTTAGTGGAATTCTCTTTACATGACCTTCTCTTGATCGACAAATTAAAATAATACCTATAGTGCTGCATATATCTCATGCTATGTATTATTGGTTTTGTCATTGAATTCGAGAGTCATCTTAAAATTGTAGTTAATTAAGGTGCACTGAAAAAAATATTTACGTGCTATTAAAGACTACACAGCCTTAATTTTTAAGATTCGTAATTTACAAAATATAAATTTAAAATAATTCAATTTTACTTTAAAATAATTCAATTTTACTTTAAAATGAAGTTTATAATCTTTGCTTCAAAATCTTTTTATACCCACCAAATTTTTTTGTTATTAAATTTAAGACACAAATTTTTGATATTTACATCATTCCGTTAAAGTTGTACAATTAAGGAAAAATTACTTTAAAGTAAAGAAACATATTTTTGATTTAAAGAAATCACCCATAAATTAAATGAAATATTGAATCTTTAGATTTAAGATAAAAACACTTCAAATATAGGCTTTAAGATAAAAACGCTTCATAAGAAAGGGGAATTCGATTGTCTAAAATTTCGTTCCGGAGGAAAGTATTTTTTCTTTGCGTATAAGAGCGCCTTGTATCGATTAACATTCCCATCTTGAGTTTTCATTCATTACATCCAGTCCTTCCTTAACAATTTCCCACCATTTATCAATTTTAGAGATGTCCTTCTTAGTCACAATATGTTCTTGGTTCAAGCGTACTTAACGAAGTATCCTGAATTGCCACAATCACCTTAGTATCGAACTCAAATTATTTCTTTCTTTAATCTCTTCCTCATCGCGTCTCTCGTTTGAAATTTCTAAATTTCTTACCGAGATTCATAATTTTATTCAATCATCAATTGTCTATCTCCTGCAACTTGGCATTCGAAACAGTGATCACCATGACTATAGGGACTGGACACAACTGTTGCCACAAGATGGTTTGAATTCTCCCAAAAAATGGTAGACTTTTTACTGTTTGGTAGATTGGTAGAATTTCTCAATTCTTCTTTCTATAGAAATCAAAATTTTGACAAAATATTCTGTAGAAATTATATATTTTATAGAAATAAAATACTACTACTAGAAAATAACAATCACAATAATTTTATGAATAAATTACTTACTGTAGAAAAAAATATTCACAAAATGTTCTATAGAAATAAAATTTCCACTTTTTTGTAGAAATAAATTTTGAATTTTTTATAAAAAAAAAAAACAAAAATTGCAAAGTTAAATTTTGACAAAATTTTTGACATTTTTTATATAGAGAAAATTTTTTTTATAAATCCTTTAATAGAAATAAAATTTTGACAACATTTTCTTAGAAATAAAATTTTGAGAAAATTTTCTATGGAAATAAAATTTAGGGAACATTTAAGAATAAAATTTTGAAAATTTTTTCTATAGAAATAAATTTTGACAAAATGTTTCCTAATAGAAAAAATATGTTGTAGAAAATTTTTCTATAGAAATGAAATTTTGACAAAATTTTCTAAAGAAACAAAATTTTGACAAAATATTTTATAGAACTGAAATTTTGAGAATATTTATAATTTTATAAATTTTTGTATAGAAATAAAATTTTGACAATTTTTTATAGGAATAAAATTTTGATACATTTTTTTATAGAAATAATTTTTTGAAAAATTTTTTTAAGAGAAATAAGATTTAGAGAAAATTTTTTAAGAAAAATAAAATTTTGAGAACATTTTCTAAAGAAACAAAATTTTGACCAAATATTCTATAGAAATCAAATTTTGAGAAAATTTTCTATAGAAATAAAATTTTGACAAAATTGTCTATAATAAAATTTTGACAAAATTTTCTATAGACAAAAAATTTTGATAAAATTTTGATACATTTTTTTATAGAAATAATTTTTTGAAAATTTTTTTTAAGAGAAATAAATTTAGAGAAAATTTTTTAAGAAAAAATAAAATTTTGAGAACATTTTCTAAAAGAAACAAAAATTTTGACCAAATATTCTATAGAAATAAATTTTGACGAAAAATTTTCTATAGAAATAAAATTTTGACAAAATTTGTCTATAATAAAATTTTGACAAAATTTTCTATAGACAAAAAATTTTGACAAAATTTTCTATAGATATAAAATTTTGACAAAATTTTCTATAGAAATAATTTTTTGGCGAAATTTTCTAGAGAAATAAATTTTTCATTTTTTTTATAGAAATAATATTTTGACAATTTTTTAAAGGAATAAAATTTGACACATTTTTTATAGAAATAATTTTTTGAGATTTTTTAAGAGAAATAAAATTTTGATAAAATTTTCTATAGAAATAAAATTTTGAAAAAAATGTCTATGTAAATAAAATTTTGACAAAATTTTCTATAGAAATAAAATGAAATTAAAACATGTACAACTTTATATAGAAATAACATTTTGACAAATTATTTTGTAGAAAAAACATTTTGACAAAATTTTCTATAGAAAAAAAATCGTGTCAAAATTTTCTATAGAAATACAATTTTGACAAAATTTTCTATAGAAATAAAGTATAGACAAAATTTTCTATGGAAATTAAATTTGTAGAAAATTTTCTATATAAATACAATTTTGACAAACTTTTCTGTAGAAATAAAATGTTGCCAAAATTTTCTATTTATTTGCTTATTCAGTCTATGGTATACATTCCTTACAGACTAGCAATTCTAAAAATAATAAATAAATAGAAAAAAAAAATTGACAAAAATTTCTATAAAAATAAAATTTTGAAAAAAAAATCTATATAAATAAAATCTTAAAAAAATTGTTTATAGAAATAATTGTTTAGCAAAATTTTCTATAGAAATAAAATTTTGATAAAATTTTCTATAGAAACAAAATTCTGACAAAATTTTTTATAGAAATAAAATTTTGACAAAATTTTCTATAGAAATAAAATTTTGACAAAATTTTCTATAGAAATAAAATTTTGACAAAATTTTCTTTAGAAAAATTGTTTATAGAAATAATTGTTTAGCAAAATTTTCTATAGAAATAAAATTTTGATAAAATTTTCTATAGAAACAAAATTTCTGACAAAATTTTTTATAGAAATAAAATTTTGGAAAATTTTCTATAGAAATAAAATTTTGACAAAATTTTCTTTAGAAATAAAATTTTGACAAAATTTTCTATAGATATACAATTTTGACAAAATTTTCTGTAGAAATAATTTTTTGACGAAATTTTCTAGAGAAATAAAATTGTTACTTTTATAAACAATTTTCTTTAAAAATGTTTGTCGCGAGAAGAAACCATGACAGTGATTCCATGACAGTTGGTATATGGTTGATATTGAAATTACCGGAGCATAGTCGACGAAACCAATATTGCGTCTTCTCGTGCACTATCAGCATTACAACTAGATCTTGAGGACCCATTTATTCAAATCCATCCATAGAGAGTATGTATTTGCTTCAGGAGCTAACTGGACTTGGCACCATTCTTACTTATCCCTTTTAGATTTTGGATATTTCCCCTCTTGAATACTAAGAGAAAAAGTTAATCCTCAACCCAGCCTTGCAATAACAATCTAATACACTATTTCAGAATTTAGCAATTCGTGGAAATTCAGGCATCAACATTGGTTACAACCATCCGCGTACATTTGTTTTCTGAACTCCCAGTAATATGGCTTTGACAAATCTTGTTTTTGCTCTTAGAAAATTCCTTTCTAACTTTATTGCAGTGGATTTTTTGACCAACATGTTGGATGTGGCCATGAGCAATCCTGGGGATTGTTTGTAAGATTTCTCATGGGATTTTAGCATTGATAGTGGTGCTCGTGATGGTGACGGTGACGGTTGTAAAAGGAAAACATTTCTACTTTACTTCCCACTCTTGGTGGGTCTTACAAAAATTTCTGGCTTTACCTTGGATTGGTTGCTGCCGTGGTTGGTTGGTGTTGCTTGCCTGGTTCATTTGTAACCAGTTGTCATTCCTTCTATGGCATTTGCTGCTACGGCTCATGCTGTTGCTGCAGCTTCTCATATGTTGCTGATTATTTGGCGGGGAGTTTTTTTCGAGCAGCATTTGCTGCTGCTGCTAGCTGCTGTCATTTTCATCTGCTGGCCCATCTTCAGCAGCAGCAACATTTACAACTTCTCTCAGGCAGACTGGCAACTTTTTCCCCTCCTTCCTTAGTTCTCTGCTAATATTGGGTGTTTTTTGTTGTTGTTTTTCTTTGTAGGTTTTTCTTGTTTTTTTTTTGCTATGGATGTTTCGTGGTTTTCTTTTCTGTGTGTCTTCATGAGATGGAAGTAAAAAGTTCATTCAACCTCGCCCCAGTGAACTTAGTTGAGGTTATTTTTACACTATGCCCCGCATGAGAAAGCCTCTCTTTTCCCTGTAAGCGATTTCCATGTATGACTAGAGTAGTAGACGGACATATTCCAATACCAAAATAGAAACAACTTTGGCTAGTATCTAGCTACCACATCCAGAGGAAGAGGAAGAAGTAAAACTAGTAAATAACTTAGGAACTCCATCTAATTCGTGATGGGGGGGGGGCTATGATGGTG
>PGFW01001894.1:30828-41902 GCA_003123925.1 Haematobia irritans
GCTGACTAAATTGTAACTTAGTTCATAAAGCCTTTGCTTATTATTTAGACGCCATTTCTCAGAGTATACACTTTTTTCCCTTATCCAAAAGTCGATAAAAAGGCCAATAAGTCGTTTTGTCCGTAGAATAAAGTGACTCTACTACGAAATGCGGGCTATCCTTACATGAAAGAAAATCTTGTTTCATCACGGTACGGAAATCTTTTTTTTAGACCAGCACCATAGAAATGTACGGGGTATAATAGTTATATATATAATATATTTTTTATCACGGAGAAATTCTAAGACGATTAAAGCCTATCCGTCTAGCGCGTCTGTCTGTCCTGTTATAAATCACGCTACATCTTCAATAATGGAGCTATCTCCTAAATTTGCACAGAATCGTCTTTTGTCTCCACGCAGGCCAAGTTCGAAGATGTCCAGGCTGTCCATTGGGTCTTGCGCTGTATTGGAAACTGTAATTCCTAATTTTTATTCCAATTTTCCTGAAATTGGAAACCTAAGAGTATTCTAAGTCATAAAGAGGGCCATGTGCCGAAAATTGGATTATCGGGACAATGTTTTGATATAGCCCCCATATAGACCATCGCCCTACATCTGCGGTAACACTTACCAATGTCTAAGTATCTTATAAACTTCTTAACACCGTCTTCTCAAATTGTAACGTTAGTCATTACGGTATATATTAAACAAAAATAAAAGGTCGATTAAATATGTTTATAATTCCTTTGACAAAATTTTGTATAAATAAAATTTTGACAAAATTTTCTATATAAATAAAATTTGCGTAGATTATTTTTGGGTCGGCTCTATAACAATAAACTATAGATCATATGGATACCAATTTTGGCATGGTTGTTAGCGCCATAAATAAGCCAAAACATTTATGCCATACATTTGGAAAATGGATGAACGAATACCGACCGCCAAGTTTACTGCACCATCAAGTAGTCATATAAATTTTGGCTTCGGAGTCTCCAATGACAAACTCTATCTCAAGTTTAAAATTCGTTATATAAACTTATGAAACATATTCCCGGAAGAATTGAAATTCTTCGACAATCCAAGATGAGCAATCGCTGCCTAGGGAAGGGGACTGAAGTATATTTGAGTTTGCGACATTTGCTACTTTTCTACATATTACAAATAAGCGTCCGTAAATGTACAAAAATGTAGAAAAATAAAAGTAAAGGGTGATTCTTTTGAGGTTAGGATTTCATGCATTAGTAAAAATTTGACAGATCAGTGGATTTCAGACATGTCTCAAAGAGAAAAAGATCTCAGTATTCTTTGGACATTTCATCATGATTAAGACTTACTAACGTAGCAACGCTTCAAAATCATTTGAATTTATCCAAAATCAGTTGCAGAAAATCCGCTTTTTTATCGACAAATTTTGTTCACGATGAGGCTCATTTCTGGTTAAATGCTACGTTAAAATAAGCAAAATTCCGCATTTGCGATGAAGAACAACAGAACCGATTCAAAACTGCCATGCATCCCGAAAAAATGCACTGTTTGCTTGTTGTACGCTGCGTGAATCATATGACCGTATTTTCAAAGATGCTGTTGACGCAACGTTACGGTGAATGGTCGATCTCTATCTTTCGATTGCTAACAAAACTTTTGTTTGCCAAAATGGAAGAACCAACTTGTGACATTGTGGTTTCAAACAAGAGGCGCTACATGCCACCACACTCGCGATTCTATGCCATTTTGAGCGGAAAACTTCGAGAAACAATTCATCTCAAGAAATGGACCCGTAAGTGCCACCAAATCATGGATTACCCTTTAGTACTATTTTGTGGGGCTACGTCAAGTCTAAAGTCTTACAGAAATAAGCCACAACTATTCCAGCTGGAAGACAACATTCGAAGAAATTCGGCTATCCGCGAAATGCTTCGAAAAAAGTAGCCCAAATAATTGGAACTTTCGAATGACCACCTAAGGACGCAGCCGCGGTCAACATTTAATCAAATTATTCTTCAAAAATAAAAATTCATGCGACCAATCTAACGTTTCAAATAAAAGAACCGATGAATTTTGCAAATTTTAATGCGTTTAAAAAAAAAAAAATAATCAATCTCTAACAAATCACCCTATAGTAACGTTCATGTTTTACAAACTTTTGCGACAGTCGCAAACCTAAATTAGCCTTGATACAAAAGTAGCGACTTATCACTGAAGTGATTCCCATCCATCGCCTAAGGCTCAATGACAAGGAGACCTCTTTTTTAAGCAGTCGATAACGGCGTTTCCATGGGTGACTTAGAGAAGTTTCGAAACACTGTCAGCAAATGCCAAACTGCATTGCTGGAAGCGGATATCCTCCGCTGATAAACTTATTGGAGTTATCGAAATCAGGAGTTGTAACGCACACCTATATGGTATACAGGCGGGGCACTGCTAAACATGCACCACAATGCCGTCCACAATACGATTGGATTCAATACTTTTTATCGAGTGGCATAATAGACCACCATCAAGATTCCTATCGATGATCAAAGTTTTATCCGATATCATTATATTGCTTGAATCTTTTCATATTCCCATTATTTCCCATGAAGCACAGTGTAATGTAAACTTTAATAAATCTCTTTAAGTATGTCGTTCTTAGACTAACAATTTAAAAGTATAATTATGAAAAATTTTTACCAAATCTGTTGCAATAATTCCTCATTTTTCTATCACAACATGAAAGGTTGATTGGTCAGTTAGTAATTCTCCTAACTAAATGGCTACATAAATCTTGACAGTTTATACAGTTCTACCGTTGTTGTTGTTGTGTTTGTTTGAATTTATTAACATAAAATATAACTGGAGTTACACTCTCAGATAACCCATCATTATATGAGTGCATATCAATGTTTATATCTAACTAGAATGGATTTCGGGGATAACTACTCCAATTTTATTTATGTGTGAGATTGACCAACATACGGTCGGCCGGTGACTTAATCGTAGTTCCAAATATAAAAAGCAATCTTGCAACTGCAACAAGAGAAAAAAAAACACACACACAACAAAATCTCGGACAGAATGTTACCTCACAAGAGAATGGACAAATGTGGAAATTATTAACTGCAAACGTATTTTCTTTTTTGTTCTCTCAAATATATAATTTAGATGTTAAACGCCCACAACCGAAAGTGTATCGAAGAAAAAAATTTTACTGCAAAAAAACCGCATTAAGATACATATCAACTCACTCGGTGGCTAAGTTTTTTGTTGTAAACGTTTGTTGGATTTTTTTTTTGTGTATTTTCTTTAAACGAATCCCAATGATCGAAGCAAACACCCAAGAGGGATTTGACACCAGGAATGTCATATGAACACATTTTATTTGTGAAGAAATTATCTTTAGAAATATGGAGTTGAAGACAAATTTTTAAAAAAGTTATGTATTGATGCTTACAAAGATGAAGAAATTAAAATATTAAATATAGTACTGCTATGTAGGTATGACAATGACACCAAAATATTGTGATCTGAAAATAAGAAAGAAATTCTCAAACATTGGATACAATTCGAAAACAAAACAAGTATATATATATATGCAAAAGAAGTAGTTTGTTCGAATTATTTCGCATAAGCCGGCTTAATGTGAAAACCTTTTTTCGTAGTTCAAGTTGATGTTTTGTGGGAAAAACGTTTAATTTATTCTATAGATCGTTTGCAGCTACAAAGTTTGACTGCAAGTAAAGAGGATTTTGTGATAGAGATTAGTGGTAATCCTAAAACGTCAGTCGTCCATCAACCATCTTGCACTATAGTTGAAATAAATTTGCAAACATTCTTTTCCTCATTTGTTAATTAACATCTTGCGATAGAAATTATCAAAATTATGAAATAAAATTTAACTATAGAAATAAAAAGACAAAACAAAACAGATGTTCTAAAAATTGAATTTTAAAGAAATAGATTTAAAAAAAAAAAAAAAATCTACAGTAATAAAATAGTGGCACAATTTCTATAGAATAAAATTTTGACATAATCTTCTATAGAATTAAGATTTGGATAGAAATAAAATGTTGACAAAATTTTCTATAGAAGTAAAATTTTGACAACATTTTCTATAGAAAAAAATTAAAACAAAATCTATAAAAATAAAACTTGGCCAAAATTTTCTATAGAAATAAAATGTTGACAAAATTTTCTATAAAAATAAAATTTTGTAAAATTTTTGATAGAAATAATTTTTTGACAAAATTTTCTATAAAAATAAAATTTTGACAAATATCTATAGAAATAAAATTTTGACAAAATTTTTTATAGAAATATAATTTTGGCATTTTCTATAAAAATACAATTTTGATAAAATTGTCTAACGAAATAAGATTTCGAACAGAAAAATTCTATAGAAAAGAAATTTATACAAAATTTTCTATAGAAATAAAATTTTGACAAAATCTTCTATAGAAATAACATTTGGATAAAATTTTCTATAGAAATCAAATGTTGACAACATTTTCTATAGAAGTGAAATTTTGACAACATTTTCTATAGAAATTAAATTTTGAAACAAAAATCTATAAAAATAAAATTTTAACAAAATTTTCTATAGCAATAAAATTTGACAAAAATTTCTATAGGAAGAAAACGTTGTCAACATTTTCGATCGAAATAAAATTTTAACAAAATTTTCTATAGAAATAAAATTTTGTGAATATTTCTATAGAAATAAAATTTAGTGAACATTTTTAAAGAAATAAAATGTTGTCACAAATTTTCCATAGAAAGGAAAAAAACTTTATATCACAGAAATACGGGTTCTATGCTAAAAAAACTCCCGTTTGAACAGAGCAATGATTTTTTTGGTGTAGGCTTTTACTCAGTTTGAGTACAAACAAGCAGTTTGAGTACAAACAAATTGATCGTGCAAGGTTGCCAAAGTTGGTACAACTTTGACCAAAACGTTTGCCTAGATTTTTTGTACAGCGTGGAACTTCTTAATATTTTTGTAAATTTATGCAAACTAAGAGGATAACATAACAGTTTCTATAGAAATAAAACTTCGCCAAAATTTTCTATAGAAAAATAAAATATTACAAAAATTTGCGATAGAAATAAAATTTTGACAAATATTCTATAGAAATAAAATTTTGACATAAATTTCTATAGAAATATAATATGACAGACAGTTCTATAGTAAATAATTTTACAAATTTCTAAGAAATAGATTTTGAAAAAAAAAAATCTATAAAATAAAATGTGCCACAATTTTCTATTATAAGTAAAATATTTGACAACATTTTTCTATAGAATAAATTTAAAAAAGAATCATAAAATTAAAACTGCCAAATTCGATTTAAAATTAAGATTTGTAAAATTTTCGATAGAAAAATTTTTTGACAAAATTTTCTTTAAAAGATAAAATTTTGACCAAATATCTATAAAATAAAATTTTTGACAAAATTTTTATAGAAATATAATTTTGACATTCTTCTATAAAAATACCCAATTTTGATAAAATGTCTAAAGAAATAATTTTGACAGAAAAATCTATAGGAAAGATATTCAGACAAAAATTTTCTATAGAAATAAAATTTTGACAAATTCTTCTATAGAAATTAAGATTTGAGTAAAAGTTTCTATTAGAAATCAAATGTTGACCAAACATTCTATAGAAAGTAAAATTACAACATTATTTATCATAATTATCAATATTATAATTTATAGAAAGTAAAATTTTTTTGAAACAAAAATCTAATAAAAAATAAAGATTTTGACAAAATTTTCTATAGCAATAAAATTTTGACAAAGAATTTCTATACACAAGAAAACATTGACAACACTTCGATCGAAATAAAATTTTAACAAAAAATATTGTAATATGTCTATAAGATAATAAAATTTTGTGAATTTTTCGATAAAAATATAAATAAATGTGAAACATTTGTTATAGATAATAAAATTTTGTCAAAAATTTTCCAGAGAAATACAATTTTGTCAAATTTTCTAAAAGAAATAAAATATGACAAAAATTCTATAAAATAAAATGTTGATCAAAATTTATAGAAATAAAATTTGACAATATTTTCTATAAAATAATAATGTTGACAAAAAATAATTATTTAGAGTAAAATGGTGACAAAATTTTTCTTTTTAATAAAGTTTTCTATAGAAAATAAAATTTTACTAAATTTACTTATAGAAATAAATTTTGGCAAAACATTTTCATAGAAATAAAATTTTGACATAAAGTTCTAAAGAAATAGATTTTGTAAAAAATTCATAGAAAAAAATGTGACAAAATTTTCTCTAGAAATAAAATTTTGACAAAATTCTTCTATAGAAATAAGATATGATAAATTTTCTATAAAATACAAATGTTGACAAAATTTTCTATAGAAGTAAAAATTCTTTGACAACATTTTCATAGCAATAAAATTTAATGAAAATCTATAAAATAAACTGTAGGCCAAAATTTTCTTATAAAATAAAATGTTGAACCCAAAATTCTTATGTTGTAGAAAATTTTAAGGAAAATTTTGTCAAAATTTATTCGCACTCGAAAATGTTGTCAACGTTTCGATCGAAAATTAAATAATGTCACACAATTTTCCATAGAAATAAAAAGTTCAACATTTCTACACAGAAATAAAATATGCAAAAAATTTCTATAGAAATAAAATGTTGACAAAATATTTACGTATAGAAATAAGATGTTGACAAATCCTTCTATAGAAATAGATTTCACAAAATTTCCTATAGAATAAATGTTGACAAAAATTTTTATAGCACACAGACTTCCAAAGACGCCGCCCCCCTCGCCGGCACACAGGGTTCCAGGGGGCGCTAAGCTCATTTTTTGTTAGCAGTTTTGTATAATTAAATGTTGTTAAAACAACACCACTAATTGTTAATTCACAACACATCAATAAATACTACAAAAGAGCATACATTCATACACTTCGATAATATTCCAGTTATAACCACATGAAGAAAGAATAGAATTTACATGCCAAATTAAATAGAATTGTTGTAGGTTTCCCATTACTTAGTCGTCACTTTATTGCAACGGGACATAAGTTCCTTGCTAAAATATGCTAGACAACAGTACCCACTTGTTGTATTCACAACATCTTATTAAAAATTTGAATCCATTTTCGTCACTTTTAGACATAAAGTCAAAATATCTGTATGAAACTGATTTGAGGACACTACTATCAGTATTATACCAAATATTAAAAAATCTAGACTAATGGAAAGAACAATTGCAGAATTTCCCATAATTAGATAAACTCTTTATATTAATATTCACTATACATTTTTATTTTAATTATTTAATTAATTATTGTAAATCATATTTACACTTTTGTTAATATCTTATTTCTGTATGTTTGGCGTAAACAAACATTTAGTTTTACGGTTGGGCCAACGATAATTGAATACATTTTTGGACGGGCGCGCGACAGCCAAATTTGGCGTTGGGAAGCAAGTGTTATAGAAGTAAAATATTGTTCAAAATTTTCTTTTAAAAAATATTTGTCAATATTTTCGATAGAAAAAAATTTTGACATAAATTCGATAGAAATAAAATTTCTCGACATTTTCTGTAGAAATACTACATTTTGACAAAAATTTCTAAAAAATACTATTTCTGAAAAAAAAAAATCTATAGAAATAAAAATGTTGACAAAATTTTTCTATAGAAATAACATATTTGATCAACATCTTTCTAAGAAATATAGATTGGGTAAAATTTTCTTTAAAATAAAAATGCTTGACAAAATCTTTCTATAGACTAAAATTTTGACAACATTTCTATAAGAAATTAAGATTTTGAAAAAAAATGATATAGAAATAAAATTTTAAAAAAATTTCTATAGCCAATAAAATTTTGAAAAATTTTTATAGAAAAAAACCAATGACCAAAATTTTCGATCGAAATAAAATTTTAAGACAAAATTTTGCTAAAAAAATTTACATAGTAAATTAAAATTTTGGATTATTTCTGTAGAAATAAAAATTAACGTGAACTATTTTATAGAAATAAAATTTTAGTCAAAAATTTTCCATAGAAATAACAATTTTGTCAAAATTTTTCTAAAGAAATAAAAATATTGACAAAAATTCTATACAAATAAAATGTGATAAAATTCTTAAAGTAAAATGGACAAAAATTTTCTTTAAAAATTTTTTTTTGACAAATTTTCGATAGAAATAAAATTTTGACAAATTTTCTATAGAAATAAAATTTTGACCAAAATTTGTAAAAATTTTCTATAAAAAATAAAAATTTTTTAAAATTTCTATAGAAATAACAAAATATGTGAACATTTCTATAGAAATAAAATTTTGTCAAAAAATTTTCCATAGAAATAAAATTTTGTCAATAATTTCTAAAGAAATAAATGTTGAAAAAATTCTTCAGAAATAATATTTGCTAAAAATTGTCTGTTTAGAAACCAACATTATTGGGCCTATCTTTTCTAAGAAATGACAAAATGTTCTATAGAAATTAAATTTTGACAAAATTTTTTTGTAGAAGTAAAATATTGTTCAAAATTCGTTTAAAAAAAATATTTGTCAAATTTTCGATCAGAAATATAATTTTTGACAAAATTTCGGGTAGAAATAAATTTTGTAATTTTCTATTAAATACAATTTATTAAAATCTTCTAAAGATTTTGAAAAAAGTAACCTCTATAGAAAATAAAATGTCACAAATTTTCTATAGAAATAAAATTTGACACATCCCTATAGAATAAATTTGGACAAAATTTCGTATAGAGAATAAAATGTTACAAAAATTTTCCTTATAAAGTAAAATTTTGACAACATTCTTCTATAGAAATTAAATTTATGAAAAATAAAATCTATAGAAATAAAATTTGACAAAATTTTCTATAGAAAGAAAACGTTGAAAAAATTTTCGATCGAAATAAAATTTTGACAAAATTTTGTAAACATTTTCTACAGAAATAAAATTTTTTGAAAATTGCTATAGAAATAAACATTATGTGAACATTTCTAATAAATAAAATTTTTCAAAAAATTTAATCCATAGAAATAAAATTTTTCAAAATTTGAACAAATTTTTCTTCAGAAATAATATTTTGGCTAATTTCTGTAGAAAATAAATTTTGGCCTAATTTTCTATAGAGATGACGAAATTTCTATAGAAAATTAAATCATTGACAAAATTTTCATATAGAAATGAGATATTGTCAAAATTTTCTATATATTAGATTTCGATAAAATTTTCTATAGAAATAAAATTTTGACCACACAGACTACCATTAAATGAAGTTTATTTCTCATTTTCTATTCTTCCTAAATTTTAAATTCCCTTATCGTATGACATCCCTAATTCCAAACACATGATGGATTAGTACAGCATATGTGCTGACAAGATCAAACTAGTCAGATAAATATAGGATCGACGGCGAAAAGCGTATCTCGGTCAATAGTAATAACATAAGATACAGATATGACAACAGACAGACAAACAGATGTAATGAAAATCCAACACTTAACAATAAACTACGAAGAGAAAAACAAGCGCATACAAAAACAGCAGAAACAGCAGTCCGAAGTGGACAGTGAAAAATATTGGCTACAACTAAATTGAATGGACACAACCAGAAGCCGTCTGACACATATATATGGACTTACCACATTGAGCATGTTAAATTTGGTTGAACCATTCTGGATTTTGATCGATTCCTTACAGGTATCAATCAGACGTATGACATTACGTATGATTTTGCTAAAACAAAGCATGGAATTCACACTATTCGTATAACATGTGTGAGAGATACCAGAGTTTTAGATAAATCTTTATTTATTGTATTAGAGATATCATGATTGTTATCAATTTCATGTTTAATATAGCCTACATTAAAAGTTGGCATTAAATGCCATTAAAACTAAGGTGATTCTCAAAATTTGCAATATAACTTTGACGTATTTCTTCAATTTGCATTTAAAAAACCTGAACACCTCGCATTTGAAGGTGTGTGTGTAGAATGTTTGCTCCTATTTTGATTTCGGAATTCACTCTTCAGTTGTCAAAATGCCGTCCAAGCAAGAAAGCCAAGCGTATCAAACTTTTTGCTCGCCGCACCGCCGAAAATTCGAGCTACTCACACGAAAAGCTGGCAAAATTCGCTAAAAGTTGCCAAATCAACCGTTACAAATGTAATTAAAGTGTTTGGGGAACGTTTGTCGACAGCCAGGAAGTCTGGATCGGGGGGAATTCGAAAACCGGAAGCCGCTGAGACGACAAAGAGAGTTGCCGTATTTCAAGCGAAAACCCTAACCTCTCTCGTCCGAGATGCCGCAAATAAGCTGGGTGTATCGTCTACAACCGTGCATCGAGCCAAAAAACGAGCCGGACTATCGACTTACAAGAAGGTAGTGACTCCAAATCGCGATGATAAACAAAATACGACGGCCAAAGCGCGATCCCGGAGGCTGTACACAACGATGCTGCGAAGTTTGACTCGCGGGTAATGGACGACGAACACCGTACTCAAAGCGACTACAAGCCCAGCTTTCCGGGGACCAGCGGAGTTTTAAGTGACGGCAAAAGGAAGGGAAAGAGCAGATATTTTCAAGCACATAAAACTGTCAAAGTTCGCAAAGAAATATCTGGTTTGGCAAGCCATCTGTACCTGTGGCTTGAAAAGCAGCATTTTCATAGCTTCCGGGACTGTCAACCAAGAAATTTACGTGAAAGAGTGTTTGAATAAAAACGTCTGCTGCCTTTCCTGAAGAAACACGGTTGTTCCGTACTGTTTTGGCCGGATTTGGCATCTTGCCATTACGGTAAAAAGGCCATGGAGTGGTACGCCGCCAACAACGTGCAGGTGGTTCCCAAGGACAAGAACCCTCCCAACACGCCAGAGCTCCGCCCAATTGAGAAATACTGGGCTATTGTCAAGCGGAACCTAAAGAAGACCAAAAAAACTGCTAAGGGCGAGCAGCAGTTCAAGGCAAACTGGCTTTCTGCGGCGAAGAAGGTGGACAAGGTGGCTGTACAAAATCTGATGGCAGGTGTCAAGCGTGAGGCCCGGCAATTCGGATTTGGAAAAGCGAAAGCCTAACTGAATATTTTCCTGAATTT
>PGFW01001909.1:0-15485 GCA_003123925.1 Haematobia irritans
CCGAAGAGAATAGTGATGACGGCGGCATCCCAATAGGAAAAAAATTATGCAGATATTACCAGTGGTGTGAATTTAAAACGAGTGAAGAGAATAATCAATTGTACATATCACGTATACTAATAACCTCGGATTGCTCGATTGGAAAGAGAATTTACAATACAAGACGAATCATAGAATGGCAGCTAATTCAAAGGTGGGACTGTGACAAAGAGGTATTCATACATTTGTTTGAGGTATTAAAAAAACTGTGAAAGAAGATATATTAATACTATTCAGTTTTCTCACACCTCAACAATTGCTAACAAATAGTACAATACACAGATTCTATACCAGGTGGATGATATTATATAAAAATTGTAAAAGCGCTACTTTTTCCTTATGTTTTTATTTTAAAGCTGTTTAAACTGATGTATTTTGAGACAGGTTTTTAGATTTGTTGATTCGGCTACTCATTCTGGCTCGAAATCTATAGCTTTCAAAACGGCCCGAGAAAGCCATTATCACACTACCACACTATACTAAAATGGTTCTGCCATATTTTATTCCATATCCGGCGGAGCGCCGGACACTTTAGCATTTTTTAGTGCCAAACTTACAAAATCCAACGGATTGAGATCAAGAGATTTTTTTTGAGGATTTTTTTACGCCATTCTTGGTTGACGTGTTCTGAGCGCGATGGTACTGAGTCCTGTGGGAATATCCATAATCTGCCGGCGAAACTTGTGTCTGCCTAGAGCGTCAATACTGTCCGAAATGATTGTCGGCTACCGGGGCTTCAATAATACCTTTAGGACATTTTCTCGATAATATTCGGCATTATATACCTTTACCGTCGGCAGCGCTTGAGTTCTGGTGTCTAATCGAAGGAGTACATTTTCAGCTGTCCTTTTCAGCAAGTAAGTATCCTTTTCCTATCGTAGTTTAGTTGTATTGGTTAGGTTAGGCTGCCTTCCTTATTATTAGCTCACTTTAGAGTGATGTTCTATTCGTATGTTGAGGTTAGCCACATTGGTGAACTCTCTCTTATCACTTATTGCCCGATTTCTCCTATGTTAACTCTATATATATATATCTCTTTATAGCCGAGTCGAACGGCGTTCCTACATTGCAGTGAAAACCACCATAGAGATATATATCTCTCTCTATATATTGTATCTTAGCATTTATAAACAGTGGAGTATAATGCAGCGCAGCTTAAAAAAACTTTGTACAGACAATGTTCGGGGATGCGTAAGTGAAATCCGAAATCCCTACTTAACATTGAGGTATGCTAGGTCGGACTATAAGCCTTAACCATGATCAACACAACTACGAACCTCTCGATATGTATTTGTTAGAATTGGGAATGGATCTTATATTCGAGAAACAAAAATTGAAAATGGTCGTAATATCTTTTACTGGCCACCTACTTCTCGAAGTTAAGATAATTGCGTAACAGAACACATATAGTATATAAATCGTCAATTCTATCATGGTCTTGCTCAATATACACATCAAGGTATCCAGTCCTTAGGACATGATAAGCGATTACTCCATGTGTACGTTGCATCATCCTAGTTTGTGGTCGCCGTCTATGTATGTTTTATCTTATTGTCACATCTTTATATTGGACATCGGATAACTATATGCTTGCATCTCTGCCGTGATAAGTAATCGTTAAAGTGTTTTTAAAATATTTACCGTCAACGACCCCATTTGCGCTATTTTAAAAATAGAAAACAAAGAGCATAAAGTAACGTTAAAAACCAACTATGTGACAAGATCAATCGAATTTTTGCATCTGTCAAGAAATTAATAAAGATGACAAGCAGAAATAGGGATAGTAACATTGACCTCCGGGTTTTGAAGACATTGATAGCGTTAGAAGAACTTCTAGACCCCATAAATTTCAATTACTATAACGACATACTAAATAGCTGAAATAGTCCAAGAAGGATTGCTGCAGAAACCATAGCTAATTAACGGGCTCAGCCTACTGTCGGATGGTCAGATACATAATGGTAAGCCCTTGAGCTAAGACTAGTTTCTTTAAGCGACTCCACCAAAACATGGATGTGTGACGAGCTGTTGAGATTGATGTTGTAATGACCATGAGAGTTTGTGGTGATCCAAGCCTCTATAATAAGCAATGAGAACAAAATTTTTGTACGGTAGCTGAATGCTAACTATCTGAAATCTGCAAGCGAGAGAAGCTTACTGAAACTAAAAATGTGTATCATTTTTATGTTTACCCTGTAACTGAGCGCCATCTGGTGTAGCGGGAAGGATGCTACAGATATAACCACAACACGAATACTGTTATATCACCCAGCCATAGGAGAGTCCGAAAGGGTTATTCACATATACGGTGTCTTCTGGTCCAAATTACATAATAGCTACAAAGGCTGGTTCTGATCGATATAGCATGTCCGTCTGTCCATCCCTACCTGTCTGATGAGACACGATTAAATATTGTGAATTCAAGAAAGTCATAGGTTCAAAAATAAAAGACGAACTACATGCGCTAAGAGGTACGTGCTCGTGTTATGTTGGAGTCATCGATATAGACCCTAGTGTCGATTTCTGAGTTAAAAGCGCGTTCTATTGTATAAATTATAGCCCATATAAATAATAGAAAAAAATGTTTATATGATTTCATTGTATATATAAATGATATTTTTGGATTTAGTGTTTATTATAGAGTCATTTTAGTGTTGGGGAGAGTAGGAGTGGTTTATGGAGTTTGGAAGCTTGCTTTTGTTAATACAATAAAGCTGCTTATTAAGTTGCGTTATTATCCCTTAGTATGATTAAAGCTATAGGAGGGGACATAATCTAATATAATGGTCTTCTTTTCCATTTTCCTATTAGGGTAAATATATTAATACCATACAACGTATGCTTGAATAGCAAATGATATTATTTAATATGAAATTTCAAACAAATGAGAATCATTAAGGGGTTATATAATTTAAGGGGCAATAATTTCGCATTATTAAACAATTTCTCGTAAAGTAACTGAGTATATAGCTTAGTATGTTATATTTTTAATATATGACTAATATCACGTATACGTCAGACTATGCCTAATGAGCTCACTATACACAAGTAGTATAGACGTATGGTTATAAAAAAAAAGTGTAATATAATTAAAGTATCATAATCAGTTTTCGTCCACCATATAAAGTATAGCAATCATCACGTAATATTATATTGACAGTGGTGGCAGATATATATAATATAGGTAACGTAATTTTAAAGCGCTATATTTCAGTTTTATCTAGTTATATGTTATTTTTCATTTTAAAGTGGTTAATAGACTGATTGATTCCTATTAGAGTCAAGTTTATAGTAATTTATATTGTCATTATCGAATTGGCTACTATATGTAGGCTCGAATTATTAAGTCCTTCTCACAGAACGGTCTGCGACGTTAGTAAAAGCCACACAGACCAGAGGTATTATCGCCCAGTGCATCAGGCAATAGAACTTTCTGCACATAGGGAGTACAATTAGTAGTATGAATCATGTGTGCCAAACGTTCAAAATACGGATCTCAGATTACAGTATTACTGCACATACCAACACTATAATTTATTAAACTTCGCAATCATGCCCGACGTAGGCGGACATGCTAGAGCCGGCGCGCGACCACATTATATCTATGCCATTTTTTGGCCTCATATTGTGAGCCTTGGAAAATTTTTGCACTACCAAAAGTCCACAACGGAGTTTAGGTAGGATAAGAGAGCGTATTGATGGGTACTCCAATTGAGTAGGAGTGATTCATTTTTATTATCGCTCATATATGCCTTCCTATATGGTTTAGAACGTGTTTTCTGCGACCGCGCAGGTCTAATGGTGCGATAATCTGCCAGAAGCCAGAGTTTTGGCCATTTTCCGTTCGATAGGGTCGACAAGAGTACAATTAACAGTATAATGAGTGTCACGATGAAAAACTTGCCGAGCTGAAAACTCGTGTTCGGATCTTAGATACTAGCCTAAGAGCGGCTCCCACTAATAACTATTGATCCGAAAGTGATTCGTGCGTCCGGAGTTTACATTACCCTCAAGGTGAGCGGAGCGAGGGCGAGAGAGCGCGCGCCATCTAAATAATGAAAATTCCTGCTTCTGATAAGTAGACAATTGATTCCATCCTTGACAAAATTAAAATTACTGAGTAGTATGGAAATCTGTCCATGTTTTTACCTATAGGCCATCCTATATACATTTGATTTCTTCTGATTTCGACAATATATGGACACCCAATACCCCAAATACGTTTCCGGCAGATGTGACACTAGAATCTCCCTCTGTCGGTAATCGCATAGATCGAAGTAGAGAGATGACTATACAATTATTTTTCCCTAGATCCCTCTATATATCAAGCGACAAAGAAATACTACCATCAGTCCTACGGGTGAGACGGATGAGAATCATAAATATAATCATTTTTGTGGAGTCTGTTAAAAATAGTCTATGCAGGAAATTTAAATTCGTCCTCAATCGAGGCTCTACTTAGTTATCTTAATTAACACTAGTCCCGAATTTCTATCTTGAGTGAGAGCCACTTACGACCGTATCTTAGGAATTTTTGAAGTCTAATCATGAAATTCTTCTTCTAACATTCAAAATCACTGAGTTCCATGTTCCGCACCGGATTCAATGTATTATTCGAAAAAGATCTCGTATGAAGCAAGGATACGCGACATCACATCTCGTTATTTTTAATAAGAGCCGAGTCCGAACGCGTTCCATCATGTCGCGAGACAGCTAGAGACGAACCGGAACGATACGAAACATGGTAAAGCATTAGAAACCAGCCACTATGCGAGTATAAGATGACCGTTCACAGTCGCCCCCGCCCGCTTTAGACTTTTCCTTAATTCTTAGACTATATTTGACTTTTGCAAAATTTTGAGTGAAGTAAAATGCGCACTGAGCCATTTAACAAAAGGATTGATCTATGTGTTTGGTGGGTAAGTCGGTTACAATATATCGAAAGGATGCAGGAAATTCGGAATCTCCAACCATACTGGCGCGCCTAGATAATTTTGAGGACAAATGGCAGTGCAGTATAGCTAAAACCAGTCGGGCGGAAGTCGCTGACTATATACAACGTGTCATTTTGACGCTCAATTGCCAGTCGCTACTGGCGCTTTAGTTCTCTGCCCCATCATACACACAATGGCTCCCTAGTTTGACTTCTTGGACTTCGAGAGAAGGACATTTTTAATTCGGATCCTTCCCAAATTCAATTTCGAGAGAGTAATGGTTTTTGTTATTTAAATGAAGACCTTCCAAGGAGCAATAGTGCTTCATTTATATCGGTAGTAGTGACGGTCCACGTTTTGATATAGAACCGATTTGAAATCTTTAATATGCCAGATACAGAAGATAATCCTTAAAATTTGTCCGTTCCTATATATATCTGGGCTCTACATTTATACCGGGTGAAAATGACGAAGCACTCTCATACCCCACTATCCTGTATAACTGTTCCGAATTTATACTAATATACACAGCACTATTTCTGGAATTAGATATAATCATCAATTATAGAGTATGTGGTTAGAGGAAAAACCATAGAGATATTACACAGACTATATATGTATCTGTTAAAAATACCAGAGTAAATTGTCCCCGGTTGTCATTTTATATTCTATTTGATTTTTTTACTTACTTTATTTATTATATAAATTGAATTTTATATCAGTCTAACAAAGTTAACTATCACATATCTTGACATACATAGGTTACCAACAATGTTATTCTTCACCTTCTCAAACGTAAAGAATTTGAGTGGACTGAACCTAATGTCTTCATGATCCAACTTAATTGTATAAATATCATTTTGCAGTGACTAGTAAGTAGATTCGGCATATTGTTTTCTCACGAGATCACCCTGCAAAACGAACAAGTATAAGATTTAAATTCTAACCGAGAAGCATAGTGGGTGTACCTTATGTGCAATCGAGCTAGAAAAAATCGCGGTGCTTTCAATACATATATGCCTTATTGCAGGGTCATCTAAGCATATTACATCAAAACTTGTAAGAACACTCGATATAATGCAGAATATTATATTTTATATCATTGCTCTATTATATTCACTAAAATGAACTGAAATAGTTTCCTAAGATGAGTTCGCTGACAAAAAATAGGGCCTTGCCTAGTCGGATTATAAATATGTAGAAATTGAGTGAATGTAGATGTATTTTTTAAATAGTTATAGAGTCCCCACAAATAGGAGCATGAAGAAAGAATTAATGACGAAAAATAATATGGGGCCTCACCGAATGTATCTAACGTGGCATCTTTTGTTGTAAATTTATCTCTCATAGTCTCTCGCCATAAGGTACAAGGAGATATTGACTATAAATGTCACTAAATTTTAAAATTTTTTGCATATCACCCAGAAAGAGAGAAATAATCTTAGAGCTCCAAATCATAAAAATTTCAGTAGATTATGTTTTCTCATTAATATCCCCCTAATTAGTTTTACAGACGACAATCACAGTCTTAGGTGTATTACAACAGGGTTATGATTATTAGCATTCATAGTAGAGATATGTACTATATATCTAGAATGAGACAATTAATGATTTGCTAAGCAAAGTATGAGACAACCTTGAACAAGTTGTCAAGGTCGAAATTGGATGGTAATATTAGCCGAGGAATTTTGTCTTCTACGAGCAAAAAATGCATATTGCAGTCAGAAGTGGGAATTTCACAATGAGCTCTCGATACTTATTGGCATAGAGCTCTATTGCATCACCGACAATTATACAGATAAATCCATTGCTATACTGTGAACATAATTTTTGTGAAACCAAAAGTCCCATTAGGTATCGCAAAAATTAAGTCCCAAATAATCTGACAATTTCACAATAGTTTTGGGACAGTAGTTTGAGACCTTTATTCTATTAATATTATGGGTCTTATGAATCTGAAGTAATCACCATCCAGTAATTGACCTTATTATGAGATATGAAGATCTGGCGACTGAGATTAAATTATATATAACACGTCGCACACCATCTGAAAATTACTGTAAGTAATTAAATAAAATTTTAATTCATAACATACCTCTTTCATGTGAAATAGATGAACTTTAGTCCTCCTGGTCCTATGAGCTAAATCGGACAGATATAATATAAACATATATGAAAGATAATATATATAATTTAGCCATTATTTCAAATAACCTTTACAACTTTAAACCTTTTCTTTAAACTGCATTAAAAGTGGACAAAAACTGCAGACGGCGCGGTAGACCCAAAAAAAACATCTCAGCTAACTGATCGAAACATATATAATTAATTCCATAAAGATCCCTTTAAATATCATTCTAAGTTATTGCGCCGAAAATAAGCAAATTGTAGATCAGTGCACCATCAGTTTTCGTAGACGTCTTCAAAAAGATAATTTACTCTGGAAGAATATGCAGATAAATTTCCACTAATCGCGTAAGGAAGAAGTAAAGGCTATGAGTACATAAGTTTTGCGTAAGAACATATAAACTGGGTGGTGAAGAAGGGGAAAAAGTGGAGAAATACTCTCTGGAGCGATGAAACGATAAAAATATAAATATTTTAAATAACGACTATCAGAGAATTCCGACGTACTAAGGGAAATAGTATAATCACATTCGACTTCACTAAAAATATCTAAAGAAACATGGAAGTGTAAATATTTATGTAATTTGGGGATGTTCTTCATTGGAGGTATATATCTACATTTTTCTCGACTAGTAAAAATTACATGAAATTGATATGGGCTACAAGAGAACTTTTGCAAGGCGTAATGCTCCCTATATATGCAACCGAAGAAAGATTTAGCCATTGCGTTGGTTTTCCAGCAAGAATAAGATGACCAAAGCATAATCAACATTGGTAAAAAACTGGTGTTGCAAAAATATGACCAATGTTAATTTCATTGATCCAATGTCAGTAATTCACCCCGATTTAATCACAATGAAAATCTTTGGAGTGAACTTAAAAAAAAGTTATCCGATAGAATTTTAGAAATAAGGATGATTTGTTGGAGTTCAACAAAAAAAAGCATGTACGAAATTCAAACCAGAAACCATATGCCAAAAATTAATTACTTCAGTATGCCAAACAGGAATAATAAATGATTCAAAATCGAAGGGGATTTACTGGAGTACTAACCCTTTTTGAATAATTTATTGGAATAAAATATGTATAGCTCAGTAAAAAGTAATTAATTATCATTGAAATGTAACTATTATTATGAGCAGGCCTATGATTCTGCTCTAATTGTTTTTTAATATCCCTTAAGTATTTATATTAATACTTAATAATAGTGTTAATAAAATATATAATTTTTGTAGTAATGTGTTACAAAGAAAAAATGCTACTTTGGTTATTGCCTTTAATATTGTAAATATTTATTTGAAAATAAATTTTTTAATAAATTATCTTCAGTGTACCTATTATTGTGTGACAATGAGTGTATATGGGTTAATAAACAGAAACATTTCGAGCTTACCAGATAACAAGGATTCTAGATCTAATTCAAATACATATTCGTTAGCCAAATTTGAAGTAGATTAGACTAAAAACAGTGACGTATGAAATTCATTACAAAATTTTTCTCAGACAAACAAACATCGTTATAAATTCTAATAACGGAAGGGGTGGGGTGGACACTGACATTTTTGACTTCCAGGTGTATTCAAACATACAGAGTTACCCAATATTTTGCGAAAACTGCCCAAAAGTATCAAGGCAAAAATTATCTGTGACAATTATTTATATTCAGCGAAAAATAAAGATAAAAATTTATTGATACTTCAGTGTAAGCCTGTATTAATCTAAATTATTTATCCACTAGCCTAGCCCAACCAATTTTTTAAACTTTAATTCACTTCAATATACCGAATTTTGAAACTTATCGGTAAAAGAAAACATAATCCTAGGGTTGCAAAGTTTCGTTCACATAAATTGAGACTGATATACATTTTCTCCTTCCGGGCTTAAAATTTCGTATTTACGACTTGGTGATAAGATACCCAATTTCCCATTTTATTATAAACAATATCACATCCAGTTGCAATTGTTCACGTCTT
This sequence comes from Haematobia irritans, assembly GCA_003123925.1. NCBI lineage: Eukaryota > Metazoa > Arthropoda > Insecta > Diptera > Muscidae > Haematobia > Haematobia irritans. The sequence continues at coordinate 9,074 of PGFW01001909.1, forward strand.
ATATCTGATAAATTCATTTTCTATAGTCTTTGATTTTAATCGATATATGTGACACCATATAATATGAATAAGTCAGTATATGGACCGGTAGCAGTATTCATCCCCATATATATGTCTAGCCAATCCCTAGAAACATAAATTGGTCTAACCAAAGAGCGCCCCCTACAACCTCCTAATGCCTTAGTCAATCTACAATCACATCAAAATACAGATGTTCCAAAATCAAAACATTAATATGCCACAAATCTTGAATCCTCAACTGATATGTACATGAACTAATCCTCAAAATTTTTCCACTATCTATGTCCAAACTAATCCTCCCCTCACATCTCGCTCTCAATAACATGTATGTCAATATTACGCCCCCCGGTATAAAATGGGAAACTATTGAGGTTTTACACATGATATTGGCCTCGCCCAATGCCACCATACAAAAGAAAGCAGATTATTTTGGCATCCACACGCATTGTAACATAGGACTCTATAAACAGATATGGTCATGTCAACACGTACCTAGTGCAATCTAATTGGGATTAACCGAATTAGCGTTCTAGTGCTGAATAGATACCTATCATTGTACCATTCCAAATTTGATATTATGGTCGATGATTTGTCTCTGGCGTTCGCACATTTTCGCTATGATAAAATGTGGTGCGCTATTTCCATGAATGTTAATTATTTCTCTCTATTATCTCAATTCATTTGATCTTTGTTTTTGTTTCTGTCCTGTTCTCGAATTTATCAGGACCTTATGTATAAAGTAAGCCTAAGGTGGCCGCACCAGTGATGGTACGTTTGGCCAGAGTCTCCCGTCGATTCCGGATATCTCTGTGTCTGTATCACACATTGTTGCTATCACACATAGGAGAGTAGATACTAACAAATTAATAGGATGACAGTTAACAAAGAGATAATTAGAGGTATCATGGCTAGTGTGTGTCTTGGGCACTAAGAGAATAACTTACTTATAGAAATCGTTGCAGAGGAAATTTAAATAAATGAATAGACGGCCAACCTTCAGCCCACAATCATAATTCATGATGTCACTTACAGCACACACTTCACGAATGTTATTACAATTTCAATATATTTATAGTACAAACTCACTAGAAGGCCGTCTTGAGATATATTTTGTCTTCTAGCAGACAAATTAACTCCATTGAAGAACACACACAGTCTACTGAACACACCGTATTGACCACAGCACAGAATGAGAGTACGATAACGCTACATTAGGAACTTGCTGACCAGAATAATGGGTTTCGAGGATAGGGTCGGTGTCCTGAGTCCGATATACTAACTAGTCAGCGCATTCTTGCACCAATCTATTTCGACACAATCCGCGTAATTCATTACTGAGTGTAATAGACCCAAAGATATAGATTGTGTGTCAAGATATATGTCAAAACAGTTATAGGTTTGCAAGCGATGTTAGAAGTAACTTTACAAAATCGCCCTTTCTTACTTGCTTCGTTTCATAAATCTGAAAAGCACCCTTTCTCAAAATTATAACTTTGTAAATTCTTCATCTGGTGGGGTTTTATCCATTCTCAACTCTTCTAAAATATTACATTCAGGTCATTGATGGGGTAGAAATGCGAGAGCGAGACACATCTTACACTACAATTATATCAACTATTTGTGAAGTTTCTTTAAAAAATGCTTCAAGATTTAAATCTTTCCCATATTGTTCTGTTATTTTCTTATCTTTATAGCGAACGATCGGCGCTTCTCGAACCTATAAAAGTTAGCCAATAGTAATAGCATCTTGACTTTAATATATGTTGAGAGTCACTACTACACAAGCATATTTATCCTGTTATAAAGTATCCTATCAACGGTACTATATGACTGAATCCTAAAGGATGCGAAGAGGATAGTGTGGACGTTGACATACTTAAAGGATGAGTGTAAAATAGAATATTATTTGTGTGTTACTATGTATTTATTTTATGAATTGTCTTGGGTGAAATATATTGACCAAGTAACAGTAAATTGACCTTTGGCCATTTATAAGGGTCCCAAATACACTTGCATTACCATACGACCTACTGCAATAAGAAGTTTATTTCAATTTCAAAGCGGATATCTCTTTTGTTTAAATGTTACGTGATTTCAAAAAAAAAAAAAACGAATTCTGAGCCAAATTTCAGAACGTAGCGCCATTACTAAAGGGGCTGTAACGTGATTTACAATACACAGAAAAAGTAAACTGTTTAAGCAAGAAGGAAATAATTCGTGCAAATAATTGAACCTAAATTGTACTACACTTATTAGAGATCCAAAAATCCACCGAAAATGTAACGAGCCCTGGGTACTTTTTAAGAAAGAAGATATACAAACTAAGTTCGCCGGCCGAATAATTTTATACCCCACCATCATGAATTCAAATATAATTGTTTCCCTTTTGAAAACTCTCGTAGTATCGGGTATCTTGAATATATAGAACTTCAGATGGATTGAAATAACATGGCAAACATAATACTAAATCATGAAATCGGGACATCACATTAACGTTCAACAGTTCCAGGGGGGGGGGGCTATAGCCCCCTGAGCTAAAAATTAAATAGACTGAAGTTATAGATTCACTTAACCCTCTAATGCCCAAATCTGCTTTAGGCGGGCTTCGTTATGATGACGAAGCTTTAGTAAAACAACCTTTAGCCAACAAAACTGGGTAAAATAAAAAGAAAATGTTCGTTAAACTGTTCAAGAGGCTTTGCAGCATATACTGATATTTTAACCGTAAAATTTGTTTGTGGCAAAAATTTGGGGCTTGAGGTTAATATTTATTTTACTAAAAATGATATAAAAGCAGACTTCAACATAACTAACAATTAATTTATATAAAGCAACTAAAGTTCCCATAATTTTTCAACCAGCAAAAAAAAAATGGAAGTTGTTCTAAAGACACAACTTTATGTAAGAGCACTATCCAAAATGTCCTTATTAAGAATGCTAATTGGTTTAGCTATACAGGAAAGCTTTTAATCTCAATTTCTACAACTGTTTGTTTTTTTATTTGGAAAATATCACACAAATTTTTAATTACATTCAAAAAACTGAATTCAGGAATCACACCCTAAAAAGTGATTCAAATTCTTGCAACAGCTGTTGAAATGGTGGACATCCGTTCCAGACAAGTCCATGTTAAATTCATAATTCTGCGCCAATTTTCCACCACTTCCGATCCAAATATACATTTTTCACTTACTTTTTTGTAACGCTTTTCTGGATATTATTAAAAACAATGGAAAATCCGTAAATAGTTTCAAATTTGGGTGGGGCAAAATTTGTTCTGGGGGGTCTAAGCCTCCCTCCCCAGGCCTTCCTCACGCTTATGGACATCAGTCCATATGGGGCGATACGAAAACACTGGACCGATCACACCATACTCGCCATACACTACCTAAACCTACGAGTAAACATACCTCAAAAATCGGATAAAAATTGGATGACTGAGATACCACGAGTCAAATCCTGGGACGGTCTAATATACCGAGATACAAACATGACCAAGACACAGCATCTTCGTCAAATTAGTGATTGGAAAAAGGTCCAATGTCAGGCACGGTAGAAATAGTAGTGCGCTCCGAAGCGCCAACGGAAGTCAAATCAAGAATCGGCTATGCCGGGGCATACCGAACACGGACCGATACCCAATCATATTCAGGCACTCAAAATACCTATAGATTCAATTCAGGCAAATCGGTCTATATGGGAGCTATACCAAATATAGACTCGATACAAACTATATTGAGATATTAGTTGTTGACCCAAAATACCTCTAGATTCCAATTTCAGCAATCAGATAAATATTGTGTTTAGAAGCCCAAGAATTTAATTCAAAACCAAAACGTGGGCCAATTCACACCATATTTAGCACATTTTTTTACGCACCCAAAATACCTCTAGATTTTAAATGGGAGAAAAATTTTGCAGTGTCTACATGCTCAAGACCTCAAATCGTGGGGGGGCGGTTTGTATGTGGGCTATATTAAAATCTGGACCGATACAGCCCATCTTCGAACTAGACCTGCCTGCAGACAAAAAAAGTTTGTGCAAATTTTCAGCACGATAGCTTTATTATTGAAGAGCTGTACGTGATTAACAGACAGACAACGAGCAGACAGACGGACAGACGGACATCGTTATATCGTCTTAGAATTTCTCCCTGATCAAGAATATATATACTTTATATAGTCGGAAATCGATATTTCGATGTGTTACAAACGGAATGACAAACTTATTAACCCCCCGTCACCATTCTATGGTGGTGGGTATAAAAACAGACTAAAATAGAAATTCGTTTAATTGAATCAAGGTGCTGGCATTCTATCCACTCAATTGTTCGTTTACCATCGAATGAGAGAGAGAGAGAGAGAGAGAGTTCTTTTAAGTGCTCCATCAAACTTGGTAGCGTGTCATTCATTAGGCTACATGAAAACTCTTTTCCTACAAAAGAAATCTTCAAATAAAACCAAAGCAAACGCGTCGAAATCACTACATTTAACTCCTCCCAATTTTTTTGTTATTGGCTGGCCTGCATCGTAATTCATTTTCAGCTATTAATGAGGAAATTAGAAAAGACATTTATTGGATTTTTATTGATTCAAATACCCAATTTGAAATAAGGCTACCGTCTCGACCAGGTTTATGGCCTATAAAGGTTTTTGTTTTCTAGTTTTTGGGGGATTGCATGTCTCCTTTCTCCCTCCATATGAATAGAATACCAATGGAAACTTGTAAAATTTTTCCAAGTTTATGATATCATTTGAAGTACATGCACTTAGCTCTGGGACACTCCAATCAAGATTTGTCGCATGTGTACCCTTTTTCCAACAAAACTAAAAATATTTCAATACATTTAGAATAAATCCACTTGGGACAGGACAGTCATCATGCATTCATGTACATTCCATGTAGGCAAACATATCCTATGACAATCTATGAATTTGTATACCTGACAACCACAAAATTTTTTAATGCAAACAGCAATACAAGTGGCATTGCAGTGTAGTCAGACAATTGTATTGCGGGATGCAGGTTGACGGGTAATAGAGATCTACAAATCATTTTTAAGGAGGTAATTACTAACATGAAACTCAAACATAAATTGCAACAAAATACCCTCACAAAATTTTACCATTTGATCATTAAATAGTAAAAGTTGTATTTCACTGCTTCCCCATCATCGTTGACTAAATTATCGTTTTCATCATCAATAGGCTCATTTCTATGGGAATAATTATGCTGATGACATATTTTCGAAAGTCTACAAGCATCAAATTGACATTAACAAATTTCTAAACAGGGTGATAAATCGGGAATTAATAGGGGAGAGATGATTGGTGCAATAAGTATGGTTATACTGGAAGCCAGTTTTTAAAAGGCAATTGGCAATCAGTTTATGTGGACCAGGCAGTTAACTTGAATCAGCGAGGGAGATTAAGTCGGACGGAGTCAATCGTATACAAAAAACTAATTCTTTCGAAGCGAAATTTAAGACCAGCGGAGACTCCTTTTATTGGTGAAGTTTTCCCTCAATAGGGAAATAAATCTTTTTTATGGAACCTTTTGCCGCATTTGTCCCTAAAGAAAAACAAGAAAAAGTGGCCAAAAGTTCGGCTAGGCAGAATCTTATGTACCCCCAATCATGGATTGTGTAGAAAGCACTACTAAATATTGTCATTCACAATTAAATTACGTGGTATCTTACCAATTGTACCCATACATATAACACGAAGAATAGGAGATATCAATCTGACACGGATTAAATGACACCAAGCGTTGTCAAAACAACAACCAGTGTTTATNATTTTCTATCTATGCATGAAAAATTTGATCAAAATCGGTTCAGATTTAGATATATATGTTTGCCAGAGTCGGGCAAATATTGTAGAATGTTTCATACTTTTAGCGCCATTTTCAATGGGATTTTCCTCCACTTGACTCGGTACTTTCCACAGAGAACGTATTTAATATACTATTTAAGTGTATATTAAATACGTTCCATATATTTGTTCTTCCGGTTTATGCAAATATGGCCAAAGATACCCTCATTTTACACAAAATTCTGTGATGATTTCCCATGTCTTAGTCATATCCTACGCAATGTAATGCAAGACTTTCCACAGAACGGTTGAGTTTTAAATAAGTCTCCGACTTGTGGAAATTGCTCTAGCTTTATATTTCCCATATTTCTTTTTACTAACATTGTGTTTCATCCAGGACGTTAACCGTTTTAAATTTAATTCTAGAGATTTAATAGACGTAAAAAATTGTCTCCAAATCGGTTAAGATATTAATATTTATATATGGGAGTATAAACATTCAAAATAACTAACAACAAATTGGAAGGAGTTGAGATGGTAACACAAATTTAATTTTTTAATTTTTTAAAATTTTGGTT
>PGFW01001910.1:9302-22002 GCA_003123925.1 Haematobia irritans
TAGTAACATTAACTTCAGTTGTCTACCAAACTACCAAAAAAGAGATTGTTTGTAAACACATCGAAATATTCTGCTACAACAGTATAAATCTGCTGTAAGAGAGAAAACAACAAATATTCTTGAACACGATTGTCCCTAAAACCTATTTTAGATTGGCTGATGCAAACAAATAGGCTTCGTGTTTGCCACATGTTTAGTGACATCATTAATTTTTTCCGGCTCTCCCTCATAAATGCGTGGGGCATTAGATATATTCTACCTTGAAAATAAATTTGAGCAAGAGTGAAAGTTCTCTAAGAAATTCTAAAGGCCATGGTCGAATTATTTGGACCGAATGAATCAGAAGCTCTGATACCACAATCTTTTGGGAAACAGCACGGACACATGCATTCAAAAGAACAAACGTCAACACGGACATAGACATTGGCAATTTTTGTGTTTTTCTTTTAAAACATATTTAGTACAGTTTAGGTAAACAAACAATTTGTAAATATATGTAATATACAGAAAAACAAGTATATACGGCCGTAAGTTCGGAAGTTCGGCCAAGCCGAAGCTTATGTACCCCGTCCACCATGAGATTGCGTTAGAAACTTCTACTTGAAGACTCCATCCACATCGAATTACTTTGCGGTTTGCCCATTGGTAACAATTCGCGATGGCAAAAAGGTTATCTTAAAATTCCTAACACCGTCAATATATACCACATAGTCCATAACACCCTCAAAAAAATCGCTTCTGTAACATATACTCCCAGAACATATTTTGCTTCAAACATATCAATTTTTGGGGTATTGCCCAAAACATTTATATGTTTGATTTCTTCCAAGTATATAATATGTTTCGAAGCAATTTGCTAAACAATATAATATGTTCTGGGTAGTCTAAGTTGCCAAACATTTTGTTATTTTCCATCAAATCACATAATGTGTCTTTCCAAAAAACTAATATGTCTTTATGTGAACCAGTATAATATGCTTCTGGAAACATTTTGAAACCAAAAATCATTATATGTCTTAGCGAAGATTTCTTCCCAAAGAAGATTGTGCTCAATTTTTTTCTGCCTAATATGTATTATTCCCTCACATTTTTCTCACTTTTTCTGTAAATACAAACATTTTAGAAGAAATTATTATGATTTTATAATTTTTTTTAATTTACCTTTTGCACGGACGGGATTCGAAAACAAGCGGGCACCACACAGTTTACGCTTAAGCCAGCACGCACTAACCATGGCCTACGTAGCTGTTATTTGTCATTCAAGAGATTAATTATCCTATAAGTTATATTTAATATAGAATAGCTTGCGGCGCCACAGAGCGGATGGAAACACAACATTGTTTTAACAACAGTAACATTGTTAAACATACATTTGTTGGCCACGTGGAGCAGTAGTTGGTCGTCCGCCTGAGTGACAGGGGACCTGGGTTCGATTCCCCTGCCTTCGACCAACACCATTTTTTTATATTTTTTTAAATATATTTTTTAACATTATATTCCAGATACCGTTCGGAAGTTCCCGAAAAGGTTGTTCAGCATTACATACTATTATATTAAATTTTAATGCGAATTGTAAAGTGTGTTTTATAAAAGACTTAAAGTCAGAAAAGAAAAGTTGCTTTGATATAAAACGAAATGGGACTGAGTTCAAATCAATATTATTTTTTATTGGCAACAATAAAAATTAGTGTAACAAATAAAGTTTGTATACAAGTTTAAATTTTCGAAGAATTCAAAAATTCTTACAAAGAAGAACGTGAAGTCGAGTAATATATAATATTTTTCCATCGTATCTAGCGTTACGATAACCATTTCAAAGCACATTATATTTAAATTCTAAACAGCTTTAATTTTAAAACAGCACATAAATTTATTTTGGTGGAACAATTGTTTGCTAGCATGTAACACCATTAAATTTAGAAATACAAGATAAATATGAATTTTTATTAACGAATAATTAGCTACTTAATTTGAATTCTTAAGGCCGGTATTAAATTGGCATTATCAGTTAAATGGCCATGTACCCTTTTACTCTTCTTTAATAATTTTTTTTAAAGCAAATAAACTTATTCAAATGTTGCTTGGATCTACCCCACATGTTATAAATACCAAATTTACCGGAAAAGTTTGTAATGTTATTCTTGTTTGCCTAAAATGCAAAATAATTTTAGCGGCAAAACTCGAACTGAATGCCCGCTCTTATTTTCGAAAAAAATCTCACGTCAACTCCTCTTGACTACTCATTAATATAAGAGGAATAATCTTTGTTTTTATAGGATCGTTCAAAGGTCGATACTTTCAATGAAGTCGTGTTGTCGTTATAATTAAAGTGATTTTGACTTAAAAAATGGATATAATAACAATGAAAGAACAATATTGGACTAAGGTCAAACTTGACTTTAATAATTCAGAAAAATTCTTTAAAAATTAATGAAATCTGATTCTTTAATTTGATTGCATTTTTGAATCTTGCCTTTACATGGCAAAAATTCATTCAAAAATTAGGATATTGTTTTTCAATACTTATATTTAAAAGACTATTTTTTACTTGAAACATAGATAAATTTTCTACTGAAGTCTTGTTTTAACGGACAGTTTATAGCATATGAAAAAAAGCTGAAAAAGCGAAAATTGAAATGTGCTTCGTTAGAGTACAAGTACACAAAACTTCCATTTTTAAAGAGAATTGTGTCTTAAAAGCATCCTTTACATGTTATTATCTCCGCTTCTTTGGTCCGGAAGTCAATATTCAAAAATTGTTAAAGTGGGAGACACATCTTTGGATCCCTTTAATTACCTTTTGTTTGAATTATTTTTGACTTACTGTTCCTACGTCCGATTTTGTTTTGACCGAACACAAAAAATTGTGCCGCGTTACATGCCGAAAGATGATAAAACAAAATCAATGCTCTTTTTTCAACATATATTTTATCTTTGGTTAACCGGAATGAAGTTTTTCTCTCCGAATACTCATTTGAATATTTACTTAAAAAGATATACAATTTTTGAGCGAAGTCTTATATCACAACATATTATATTTTTTACTCATAATAATGGTAAAACTTTATTACTTGTTTATATTCACACATTAGTATTTTTCCTATATTTAATGAACAATATTTACACTTTGTTCTCTCTTTGTAAACAGCATATATATTTATGGGCTATTTCATAAATTATATATGTTTGCATTCCAACGCATTATTATATTACAAACTTTTATGTCCCAAACTAATATGTATCTAACATATTAAACATATATGTCCCAAAACATATTTTATTGCTAGTTTAATGAACATTATATGTATTGCACTCAAAAATATTGTGTTTAAATATTTGGTTCCAAACATATAATGTTTATACCCAAACATATGAAAAACAGTCTTTTTCTCCGTGTACGGTGTATATATGAACCTAAAAAAGGCCGTTTAAATACGTATATAATTTAAGTTTTAAATTTCTAATAGAAATAAAATTTGCCAAAAAAGGATTTTGACAACGATTTTCTATAGCAAGTAAAATTTGGAAAAATTTTCTTATAGAAATAAAATTCTGACCAAAATTTTCTATAGAATAAAATTTTTGACAAAATTTTCATATTAGAAATAAAATTTTGACAAAATGTTCTATAGCAAATAAAATTTTTGAACCAAATTTCTATAGAAATAAAATCTTGACAAATTTTCGTATAGAAATATACATCTTTGACATGGTTTTCTATTAAAAATTAAAATATGGCTAGATCTATTTTGGGTCGAGTGGCAACCATGTGATTTTTATGAACCGGATAAGGACCAATTTTTGTGTTGATTGGGGATCGCTATATATATACTATAGACGATACTGGACCATATTTGGCATGGTTATTACGCGGCCTTCTTATATTAACACCACGTTGCAAATTTTCAACCGGAATCGGAGAAATTTTGATGCTCTAAGAGGCTCCGGAGATCAATCATGGGGAACGGTTTAATATGCGGCGGCTATATATAATTATGGACGATATGGTACAATTCTTGCGTGTTTGTTTGGAGGACCCACTTCTAACACCACGTTCAAATTCAACCGGATCGGATGAATGGACCATTCTTTTGCATGCGTGTTAGAGACCAATATACTAACACCAAGTACAAATTTCAGCCGGTCGGATAAAATTTGCTTTTCTCTGTAGAGCAATTCGGCAACGCCAAATTTGGGGGTCCGTTATATGGGTATACGTAAAAGTGGACGACTAGGCCCATTTTCAATACCATCCGATCCTGCATCAATAACCACACTGTTCTAGAAAAATTAGTTTTTCATATTGTCCGATATAAACAAAATGTGTTTCGGGCACAATTTTTAACACAAGTATATTTAAGTGCAAAACATGTATGTTCAAACTACACACAAAAAAAAAATATTTCTGATTCAATCACGAAATTAATTGATCCAATTATATAAAATTTTTTTAATTGAAAATTTCTTCAATGCACGGAAAATGATAGTAATCAATCACACAGTTTTTAATTGGGAATAGAAAACATTCTTGATTAAAAAATAATGATTCATTGCAATTTTCAATTAATCTTTTTTAATTGATTCAATTAAAAATTTAATGATTTAAATGCAAACCCCAATTAATTCTTTATTTTTAAACAAGGTACCTATTTCAATTACTTTCCTGAATTGGCCGTTAGGAGTTTTTATTCTGGATTAAGAAATGTTCATCACTTTTTTGTTAACTGACTTAGTCTTATTGAATTTGATTAAAATAGTTTAATTCTATCCAAGTTAATTTTTTAATTAAGAATTTTAAAATATTTCAATCATTGACTATAATTTACCTAATGTTTCATACCTGTATTAAAAAGTTAATTGTTATCAATTAATTATAATTGAAAAAAAACATTCAATTCAATTAAACTTTTAATGGAAATATTTTTAGGTATATTTTTTCTGTTAACACAAAATGTTCTGGGACACATATGTTAATATGTTAAGAATAATATTATGTTTGGGGCATTGAATGTTTCATAAAAAATAATATGTGCTGAATGTAAACATATATTAAATTACAAAAATTTCGAAGTAAACAGTATTTTATATGTTGTGATACTTTATCACGGAGAGCGAACAGAGAGAGAGTTAGTATAGGAAAAGAAATAGATATGGAAACCGCGAGGGTTGACATAAAAAATATCAAACATAACACAGCCGAGAGAATGAAATGAGAGCAATTTCTGTGAATGTGATGTTTGTTTCGGAAAACTGTTTTATAATAAGGCCAAAAATTTGGTATGCTTAAGTTAAATATTATTTAATTTGAATATGTAGAATGAGTATTCGGAAATAAGAGAATAGATTATTCGGGACATAGAGAATAGCATTTGAAAAAAAACAGCATATTTTGTATTACAGAAAAAGATTTGCGAAGAACTCGAAAAATTTCGTGGAACGTGAAAATTTATGTGAGCGGATGAACATAATCTTCTTTGAGGAATTCTTCCAAGCCATTACTATTCTTGGACTCAAAATGCTTTCAACAATATTAATATGGTCACATAAAAACAAACATATTTAATTTTCTCGCCGGTATCCAATAATATATGTGCCTTCCTTGCAAAATTATGGTTTGGAACATATGTTAGAAGAAAGGATTTTTTTTTGAGGGTGCAACTACTTGTGCCAAGTTTCAAGCGCAAGCTTGTTTCGTTCGGAAGTTAGCGTGATTTCAGACGGTACGGACATGGCTAAGATCGACTCAAAAATTTCACCACGACCAAATATAGTATACTTTATGGGGGTCTTTAGCAGCAATATTTCGAGTGTTACAAACGGCATGACAAACGTTAATATACCGCCCATCATATGTGGAGGGTATAAAAAATACACAAAACTTTTTCTAAACTGAAATTTTATATAAACATCTATTTTTGATTCAAATTTAACCAACTTAAAAAAAAAACTATCAAAACTACTTCTCGGAAAAAAACTATTTATTTAATATGCTTGCTTTTTCAAAAATATTCAAAGAATCAAAAACAATTAAAAAACTTCTAACATTGGAATAAAGAATTATAAAAGCAAGCTCAGAACAATGTCAGAAAAAAAAACTAAACAAAACCTATTTTTTGGAATTCTGTTACTCGTGAGAAAATATTAATTAATTGGTATGGAAATACAATTTTGGCGTGAAAACCAATAGTCAACTGTCGTGCCAATAATGTTCGGCTTATGTTCACCAACTAACCTATTTCTTACGTTGTATTTAAGTTATTCCGAATATCGAATTTCAATTTAAATGTTTAAATTCAAAACTTCAATGTTTTGACATTTTGTCGAGCTTTGAATATCACCTGATGAATAAGGCTTCTTTATAAAAAATTACAGCTGCTTAGAAAAATAATGTCATATTCGTTCGATATAAACAAAATGTGGTTCGGCACATTTCTAAAACACAATATAATTTAAGTGCAAACATGTAATTGTTCCTAAACTAGACACTAAATGTTTGGGACATGCTATGTTCAATACGTTACGAATTATTATTGTTTGGCATGAATGTTTCATAAAAAATCATATGTGTGAATGCAGAAACATGTATAAATTTATAAAATTCGACTTAAACATACATAATTGTTTGTGATATTTTATTTCAAAGCGACAGATGCAGAGTATAGAGAAGAAATAGAGATGAAACCGGGGAGAGTGGACGAAAGATATCAACATAACTTACAGCCGACAAGAATCAAAAGAGAACCAATTTCTGTGAAACGGCTTGTGTTATGTTGTTTCGGGAAAAACTGTTTTAGATAAGGCAAAAAAATTTGATATGCTTAAAAGTCTAATATATTTAATTTCTTGAATAAAGAGAATCATACATTCGGAACAAGAAGAATAGAATTTGAAAAAAAAACAGCATATGTTTTCGCCTTTGAGAGCAGCATTTTTATGATGTGTAGGACATGGATTTGTTTATCATTTATTGCATTATGGGCCACAAATTTTTTTCTTTGTTTTCGTTAAATAGAAATCAGGGGTCTTTCGTAAACATAACGAAAGGGCACTATACTCTTTTTAGAGTTGGGACTGTAAAAATCGAAATAAGGAGGAAATAGTATGAAAAATTTACATCAGATAAAATGATAAAAACAAAGTATTTGTTCCTCTTTATTAATAAGCTAGTCCACGAGGAGTTAGACGGACACCTTCAAAATAAAGCGGCGCCATATAAGTTGCGATGTTTTGCAGCTAAAACAAATTTTTAAAAAGTTTATTTTCTTTTAAAAGATGAATTATTAAAGAAAAAATAAAAGGCTTTTAGAGCGATGGTGTTAAATGCAAGTAAAAACTGATTCACGCCTAAATAATTTATGGCTTATATTATAAAATTTTTATGTATGTTTATACTGACTCCACGTTCTTCTTTTGTTTAGAGTTTATTGAATTCCTTCCAAATTTTAAAGTTTGTACCCAAAAACAGTTTTTTGTTACAAAATTGTTATTTCTTGCAATAAAAATAATATTTATCAAAAATCAGTCAATTTTCGTTTATCATCAAGCACTGGATTACTGACTATAAATCTTTAATAAACCCACATTCGAAGTTTCATTTATAATTAATTTTAAGTATAGTTAAATATAAAATGTCGTTAATTTAAATAAAATAAAAGTGTATCGGTCTGGAGCAGTATTGAACCCACGACCCTTTGGATGCAAAGGCAGACACGCTAAAAACCACTGAATTCACGTGGAAACAAATGTATGTTCTCTGCTTAATAATTGTTATGTTTCGCATGGCGCTCGATGGGCGCTGCAAACTATGCTAATATAAATGTAAAACTTATAACAAGATAAATTAATCTTACTGGTGACTATACATAGCTACGTTAGTCCAGTGTATTAGTGTGTGTTGGCTTACAAACTGATGGTCCTCGGTTCGATTCTCCGTGAAGGCGAAAGATAAAATTTAAAAAAATTATAAAAAGTTAATAATTTCTTCAACATTATTATTGTATTACAGAAATAAATGCCAAGAACTAAAGATAATTCGTAGAAAGTGAAAAATTACGAGTTATGTTAGGCAATTGAGCACAAATCGTCTATTGGGAAAAAATTTCTTCCAAGCATATAATATTTTTGGAGCTCAACAATGCTTCCAAAGCATATCTAAGTATGTTCACATTAAAACAACATATTAATGTTTCGGCAGTATCCAATAATATATGTGCCTTTCCTGCCAAAACTATGTTATTGGAAGATATGTTAAGCAAGCGATTTCTTTTTTAGGGTGTAGATACACGCAATAAACTGTATATAAAAAACAAGCTCATTTTTATTTTCATAATGAGATATTAGTTCCATACATTTGTATATTACGAAACTGGATTAAAATGCAACCCGCCCCCCCCCCCCCCCCCCCCCCCCCCCCCCCCCCCCCCCCCCCCCCCCCCCCCCCCCCCCCCCCCCCCCCCCCCCCCCCCCCCGCCCCGTATATGCAAAGTCATTAAAAACTATTGGTAAATTAAACGTCAGCAAAAACTAAAAGAAAAATAAAACGTTTAGAACCAAGAAAATGTTTGTTTCAATTTTCGTTTTATATTAAGAGCTGACTTCTTCTGAAGAATGAAAGACATGAAAAGGCACCCGCAGTGTGTTTGCGTTGCTAAAAATTTCAATATCTAATAGAAAAACAATATCGCCAACATATTCTCATATTGGAAGTTGAAAATTTAATCAACTTAAACCAATTAAACTGATATAAATTAATCATTTTAATTACATTAAAAACCTAAACCAGAAAAAGTGCCTTTCGAGAACTAAAGAAAAAAAAAATGTTCATCAGATTTAGTTTAGCCATTTTTCCATTGCATTCCATTTACATTAAGTTAAATTTTTGTGCTGAAATAATAAAATTTTCTTGTTTCAGTAAAAAACTTCTTTAAACTGAAAGAGTTAGGAATAGTTCATTAACTAGAATTAAGGCATTGGAATTTTTACTAATACTGTTTTTTCTTCGCTGGCGGTATAAGAGATTTACTACTGATAAGGAAAATTTTATTCATTTGATAACAAAGATTCGTAAAATAAAAAAAAACCGAACTAAAACCAAGTTTCCTCAATTTAGTAACATTTCTTATAAAAACGATACATTGACTTCCTTTATTTATAGAAAGCTTACATACATACGAATAACACTTGTGGCATAGAAAAATCATTTTAATCATTACGTACTAAGGAAGTATTCAATCCTTTCATAAAAAATTTCCTACATTCTTTTATCTACCTGTAATCGCATACCCTGTCATTGATGTTATATGCGACATGTTGGCCGTGGTTGTTTTTTAGTTGGAATTCGTGTGTTAATGATATATGAAAGATTCGTTAAAAAATTAATTTCAGGTAAAATAATAATAATAAATAACAAATATAAGAGATAGTATAACATATTTGTATAATTTTAAATTAGTTATGAAATTACTTTCGTTTTTTGAAATGATTAAACATAATTCAACAAACAATACGTCTATCAAATGTGTAATTTTAGAAAATTCTCTTAACTAAACAGTATTACAAACGCTGAACATAAACGCCGATATACCACAAAAGATAAGTAATATTTTTCGACAAATTCAAGAAAATTCTATTTAGACACAATTAATTTTTTACTTGTTAAATTTTGTTAGTTTGATAAAAAAAAATTTAAAGTTCAAATTGCAAAGAATGTCTTTATGACATACGAAGTATCCTGATTGGACGCATTTCTAGTAAAAATTACAAATTAAAGTCAATAAGTGAACATATTTTGCTCGAAAATACGGTTTTTAGTAAACTTTTTACTTCATTTTGTGGTATAATTTGTTTCCGTTTTTAGTTCAATTAACTACGTTACGCAAAAATATTAGAGTAAAGGAAAACAGTTCTCCATGATATAATAATTCCATGAACGATAATAAGTTAAAATTGGCCTTCTTAGTGAAATAGAGAGTTCACTTTTTTTGACGTGGAAGAAGGAAAAATACGTTTTTTACAAAGTTGTTAACAATACAATGGAAATCTGCCGAAATAGTGGAATAGCTAACACTAATATCTCGTAGGCCAGTCGATACTGTTGATTCTTAATAAATGTATTAATATATAAAAAACTATGTTTACTGAAGAAACAATTGCCTTATATTAATAAATAAAAATTGTATGTTTAAAAACGAAGTAAGCAGTTACTTAATTTTGAAGTAAAAGGTTAACACAAATATGTAAGATTTGTCCCAGTGAATGGATAAAGTTCAATAAAATCATTCCATATATGAATTCAATTCATTTAAATTTTTCATTCTGCAGTATAGGGTCATTAATATAGGAAAATGTTAACTAATATATGGAATGCTTTCTACCTAATTTCTACGAAAATCATATCGTTCAAACAAATAAAAATGTCTCTGTGCGCTATACGTAGTTCAACTTTCTTCCACAATAGTTCATTTTAACTTAAAAGAAGCGGTTCACTTTTTTTCTGGTGTAGTCGGTACCAATTTATCATAAATCTGGGTTGAGCAAAATTTATATTTTATTTGGAAATATTTTTCAATTTAATTAACAATAGTTTACCGATAAATAATACATTTAATTTAACAACGAAAACATCTTTAATTAATTTTCTTAAAAAAATTCTTTATTTTGCTTAATACATTTTAATCTGTAATGATTTAATTGATTACGTTTTCAACTTCAATCACTTCAATAAAATATTGATTTTTTCTGTTAATTTACAATTTTTTCTGTGTATACATATTATATTATTCATTGGTCCAAGTCCAAAGAAAATCCAACAATAGTTACAATATTGGATCTAAATGAAAAATACTTGTAAATAAGTAAATAATAATACACAGAAAAAATATCACCAATAAAAAGTTGATTGAAGCTAAAAGTTTTTTCAATTAAATAATTAATTGATACAACTAACATTTTAATCAAACTCAAAAGACTAAGTCAGCTACAAAAAAAAGATTCTGCAGGATGCTGCGAATATAGCCGCTGCCTTTTTTCGATCACAGCGATAGCTCGCGCAACCGTACAGCCGTTGTGCGGTGACTGTTTGGCTAATATGTCTAAAGGCAATAAATGCAGCATGACATTAAGGCAATCTGCTTAATGGCAAGCGCTTCGTGTAACAGCGCTAACCGTAAGTATCCCCTTGATCAATATTCAGAGTTGTCAATCCATTAAATATCAAGCTCGGGTGGAGGTTATTGAATGCCCCTTCGATTTTTAGAAAAGCCACAATTTCTTGTAATTGAAACACACACGAATTTATAAAAAAGCTTTTACAAGAAAAAAAATTGAAAGTTGTATTTATTTCTATATCGGTTTTTTAGAATGACAAAATATTTTAAACACAACAACCATTTAAAAATGCTAAGTCTATTTCGATTCAGAAATATTTAAAAAAACAATTGATCGTAAAAGTATTACAATACCCCAATCTCAATCAATTACTCCAATTTCCTTGCAGATCTTGAATTACGTTTCCATCATTACAGTTTCTACTGTTTGACGAAGTGGGTGTTGTTATGTCATCTGTGTTTAACACGTTTGCTTTGCAAATTGATTTCTATTCCAATGCATCCTCTATTGTCCTCGAAAATTTTTATAGCATCAGGATTCGTTGTTTTCATGCCAAGTCTTGCATTATTATCCCTTGATCCAAATCGTTTCGGCAGTCGCAAGGCTTAAAGAAACGTATTCTGAAAACGTACTTGCAACGGTTTTTTGTTTCTTGCTGCACCATGAGACCGGAAACTACCATAAATTTTACTGTATCCACTTACTGACTTCCTTTTCGCTTCCAGTCAGCATCCGCATAGCCATAACTATTCCTTTAGTGAATACTAACTTCGGTGGAAATCGTTCGCTTTTAGATATCTGGCTATTCTCTCCAAATGTCTTGCCAATGTAGTTTAGTATGGATTTTGTTGTTGGAATTATTGCCTAGATATCCAACTTGATAGCAGATATCGACCTGGAACAAAGCATTCAATATATCAGGCTTGCCATAATTGGCAACCCCTTCTCATGTGCGTCTTGACAGGGTTTCTTCACCCAATCCAAAATTTCAGTACCTTCTTAATACTGGGTTCTGCGTATTATAAAGTTCTGGTTCTCAATGCAAACTTCATCCCGGAAAATGATTTTAAAGGACATAAGACAGTATCGTATTTTGAACCAGTGTTCGAAATGGCTCCGAAGCTCCGACCCATCACTTTTAAAAAAGGGCTTTTCAGTTTTTTAGCTCTTGCTCTCGGAGCCCTATGAATAAAGTGCCAAAACGAATGAGCGGCACTGAAAAATAGGCTCTTTTCGAGCTAATGTAAACGAAAAACTCTTGCTCACACAGCTCTTTCATATGTGACACGAAAAATATGTAGTAGTATGTGTGACACAAATTGAAATTGGTGATGCCATATGTGTATTTTTTTAAGTTCAAATACAAATGAAATAAATGGAGACGGGCAAAAACGTTGTGAGTTCTGATTTGATTTTTTAATTGTGTTCGTATACAATTTGTATGTAACCATCTAAATATTAAACCACGATAGTAAGCCACTATGTATGTTTTATTCATGCTTGTTTTTTTTTATTGCAAAAATATAAAATAAACAAAAAACAACTAAGTAACAGTAAATAATGTATATTTTATACATTTCTTGCTTCCTATTTC
>PGFW01001912.1:0-24205 GCA_003123925.1 Haematobia irritans
AGTGTGGCAGAAATCCTATTTTTAATCACAAATTCGTATAGTATCAGCGACTGCGCTCAGTTTCTGGTTGAATGGCTACGTAAATCAAGCAAAATTGCCGCATTCGCTGGAGTGAAGAGCAACCAGAAGCCGTTCAAGAATGCCCCAATGCATCCCGAAAAATGCACGTTTGGTGTGGTTATTGTACGCTGGGGAATCATTGGACCGTATTTTTTCACAGATTGCTGATTGGACGCAACGTTAACGGTGAATGGCGAACGCTATCGTTCGATGCTAACAAACTTTTTTGGTTGCCAAAAATGGATAGACATGAACTTGGTTGCACATGTGGTTTTTCAACAAGATGCGGCGCTACAGATGCCACACAGCTTCGCGACTTCATAAATGCCATTTTGAGGGAAAACTTCGCGGAGAACCTTCTCCTTTTCTGTTCAAGAAATGGACGGTAAGGTTTGGCACCAAGGATCATGCGATTTGACCCCGCCTTTAGACTATTTTTTGTGGGGGCTACGTCAAGTCTACAAGATCTACAGAAATAGAGCCAGGCACTCATTCGCAGCTTTGGAAGAACAACATTTATCCGAAGAAATTCGGGCTATTCCGGCGAAATGCTTCGAAAAAGTGCCAAGAATTGGAACTTTCAGAATGAGCCACCTAAGGACGGGCAGCCGAGCCGGTCAAAGGAGGTTAAATGAGTCATTATGAAAGTAAAGTGACAGAGTATCGGTCGAATTTCTCTGGAATAAGAACGTAGATTTTGCAACTTTTGTATGCGTTATTTGTTATAAAACAAGTTATCAAGCACTTAAAAATCACCTCGCGGATAACAGAGGTCACCACTGTGTAATACACAGATCCACTATGCATAGGCATTGTCCTTGTCTTTCTACCTTCTAATATCTGCTTCTCCTTCTACTATTACTTCTAACTCCTACTTCCAATACTACTCTATTTCCTATCCTTTACTGCTTCATCCTCATTTCTTATCCTATCCATGTACTCATGGTTATCATTATCATAATATCATGGTTATAGCAATTATCATCATATCATACTATCATCTATCATGGGTTATCATATGTATCTTTATCATTATCATTATCATTGCTATCATCTTTTATCATGTTCATGTATCGATTAATCATAAGAGGTAATCATTATAATTATCGATTCATCATATATACATAAGAATATCATGAATTATCATCTTATCAATTATCATAATTGTCCTATCGAAAAATATTTATCCATCTTATATCATTATCATTAATCATTATCATGGCAAAGATTAACTCGATATATCGTAAGAGATCATTTTACAAAGTTTATTGAATTTATCATTATCATTATCATTATCATTATCATTATCATTGCGTACATTAATCATCTATCGAATGGTTCGGAGATCATCCTATGCAAATGTAGCAATTCATTATGCCATTATCCTTAATCATGTATCATTATCATCGTATCATTATCATTTCACCATAATTTATCATATGGGAGGCTATACTAATCTGAACCCGTTTCGAGAAATTTTGCAAGACTTGAATAGGATGCAAAATATTACTTTGCGATAAATTTGACGAACGATCCCTGGTTAGTAATTTAAAAAGCGTTAATGTGACTCAATTAATGTCGAAATCGGGTGACTACATAGTGTAGTGGGGAAGATATTTAAAATTTGACCGATTTCTTCAAATTCAATATCGCCTTTGTGCTCAAAAAACACTCACTGTAACCCAAACTTCATCCAAAATCGGGTAACCGTAACTTGCGACCGGGATCCTTGTGAAACAACAAAATACATGACGCAGACGGACGGAACGGACACCACAGCGCTAGATCGGACTACAGTGAGATGATTGTGTGTCGATCAGGTATATAGGATTTATGGGGGGTCTAAATACAAATATTTACTGGTCAGCAGAGGATAATGCTACTTGAAATGGTTACTTCATACAGTTAATTGCCAGCACTTACAAGAGATGTTGAATAGCATACATTCTCTCTATCATCGGATTCTTATAAAGTCCGAACTGACCAAGTCTTCATAAGGTAGTCATTAATTATCTTCGGAAGTGTAGCTGTTGAACAGAATCTGCTTGGGAAATATCATCTCATAACACTTGAAATTTTCAAATGAAACTATTATCTATATGGTAGGAGGGATTTTAGCCAGCGATTACGAGCATGTAGAGTATGTATATCTCATATTATAATCTAAATAAATATTTCTAGTAGGCAACATTTTTTTAGGCGCAGAGTACAAAGTTACTTATACCGCTGACCACTACTCGTATGTGGTTTGGGTTAATTAATTGATCAATTATTTTTTTGTATTGATTTTAGTTTCAAGTAAAAATTTTGTTGAATCAATAAATCCTTAACTCATATTTTTTAAGATCATTATTAGATTTTAATTGAAAATAATTTTGTGAAGTGTTTTTATCTTGTAGATCGTTACTCATGGCCCTTCGCATCCTGAGCAATATTGCCAATTGACTAACCATTGCTAACTGATGAATTTCCGTTACCTTCCTATGGGTGTTATGGTTGTCAAACATGATGCATAACACAGCGTGGCCGCAGAGAGTGGATTTAAAATTGATTCTTCATTTGACAAAATTTAGGACACTATTTCTAATAAAAGTGGTTATAATTGAGATTATTGTTCCAGTCTTCTGGTTGTTGTATTAGTTTTAAATGGGCTGACAGACGTATTTCTTCAAAATTCATGTCCCTGACTTTGACCAAATACTTTATTTTAAAACATAGCATGAGTCCCGTCGGCCATTCCTCAGCGGCAACAAACAAGGACTTCTAGTTTGATTATCTTTTATTATTCAAACCGACAAAAAGAGAATGATCCACTTAATTATGATAATTTTTGGTTCACGTTTTTTATAGTATACGTTTTTTGGATGACGTTTCCTTTAGCTAATAAGGGCCTAGCGCAATTATGTAAATAAAACAATTTTTAAAATTAATGTTTCCCAAACGTTTCGTCCCATATATGCCGACATTATCAAAGGATTATATTGTCTATAAATTGAAAAACAAATTATTATGAATTTTTATAAGCATTAAAATTAAGCAAAAGAGAAATGTATTTTTAACATTAAATTATTATTATTATTATACGGTGAAGCGAACGTCCAAATGACTTTTCGAACCACACATGTTTTTTTCTATTTTCTCTTGTATTCTTAGGCTCTCATATACACAATGCAATTTCTCTCTCTCCTCTTTCCTCTTGTCCCAATATTTTGACCCATTGTCAAAGTCAGCAGTGTGGCTTGACTGCAGTACGAGTATGTGTTGTGATAGCGCAGTGCTTTGCTCTTTTCTTTTCTATGTCGTTCTTATGCTCTCCTATTCTTGTGTTTAAAGCTCTCTTCGTTGTCCAAATGTATATCATTTTCACAATGTTGTTGATTGTTACCTGTACATTACATTTTGCAGGTGTCTTCTTATTTAAAAGGAGTTTATGCATTAACCTAACGGCACTGATACAAATAAGAGTACAGTGATGTGGTTGTTGTTGTTACAAAATAAATAAGCTCTTCCAAAATTGAGTATTTCGAGTAATTGAGTAATCAATCAAAGCAGTGATTTATTAAAAGAGAGCGAGAGAGAGCGACAATTAGTGATAAGACAACCAGTTAGACGACACTAATGATCAATTATTTAAGTGCACATAAAAACAGAAATGAATGATTAATTATAACAAATATAAATTTAATACAAAAATAATGCATCTATTTCTAGAAAATAATTAATGATCTTGTTACAAATATATGTTCATTTTCTTTCATATAGGGTTAGTTTTTTGGGGTGACTATTTTTTGAATATAATATAAATATTGGTACACGTTAAATGCATTTTATAATTAGGTATAGACAAGATTCGTATAAAGAGATTAATGACAATTTTTCTCTTGTTCAAGTCAATGTCAATGAAAAAACTAAAAACATGCGATTTTTTTTTTCAAAAAACATGCTATTTGCAAAAAAAAAAAAATAGACATAGATTCACACAACTTATGATGATATGTCTTCATGCTGTTTGTTAATTGACGTCAACGTACTTCAAGTATATTCTAGTAAAGTGTTATTTTAGTGGCTTCCATTTTAATCACTTTGATCACCATGATGCCAAACAGAGTCTACATAGCTATTAACAAGAGAATTTGTTTTAATAATAAACAAAATAATCCATTTAGAATTTTCAAAAGAAAAAACAATTTGAATAACACAGAACAGATATTAGCAACAGTACAGACGGAAAGGCATATTAAAGTAGGCATTGTATACATCAAGAAGCGGCGAAGAATTATATAAACCATATGTTCTTAAAACCTTACAGAGTAAAAATAAATCTTATGGAAGTTTGTTTTTTGTTTTGCCACATGATTAATTACACATTATTCTTTATTCTTTATGAATTTACATTATTTTTATTATTTTAGTAATGATAGCTTTGTTGTACGTCATACAAAACGATTTTAAACGCATCCATCGGTCATCATGATGAATGCTTATCGTCAGGAAAAGAACCTTCAATTTTCTGCTGTTTTTTTCTCTCACCATGATGAATGATGATGATCGTTATTGTTGTAATATAAAACAAAATCAATGAAAAATCTGAGAATATTTTCATGATAAATATTGGCGTGTGTTGGCTTTAACACTTTCGTTTTGTTGATTGTTGGGAATTGTTTCGCAATGGTTACACAGTGGGGGAAAACAGTGTAATTATAAAAATCTTTCAGACCTCTAAAGAAACATCAGGTAAATTGAATAAAATCCGCATATGTCTGCATACAAATTTTTTTTCTGGTTCAATCACGAAATTAAATGATCCAATTAATTTTGGTGATTGAGTTTTGTTTTCAATTAAAAATTTTTTAATCAATTAAATTTTAATTGAATATTTTAAAAACTCAAGACTTGCTTGTGTATAGATAAAAAACATTTTATTATTCAATAATAAATGTACCCATATTAGTCCTTACAACCTATTTGCATCCGAGTTGGATCTTAGTTTGAGTTTGGATTTTGAATGACACTCTCGTGTAATATAAGTTTGAATATTTGAAGCAATTTTTAAACAGTTTCATTGAAAGAAAAGATTGAATAAAGGTATTAATCTAATTATATTTTATATTGTAATGACAGGTAAAGGTCACAAAAATGATACTGGTCAATCGTTCTTGGCAGCAATCCTATTTAGCGCATAAGTCCTTCGCAGCTGATTTTAGTTTGAATTTGTTGATCTTCATAGAACTAAAGAAGTTGTTGAATACATTCCTTAAAAACACTATTTTTAAACAATTAAATTAAGAAAATAAATTAATTTTGAAAAGAAAAAAAAATTGTCGGCTTTATATTTTATTTTCTGTAGTACTAGATGTATTTCTTTGACCGTGCTCACTGTTGAAAAAGAAGAGAACAATTATTCACTTCCTTGTTTATATCCACCACCCTGAATGTGACGGGGGTAATATAAGTTTTGTCATTCCGTTTGTAACACATCGAAATATCGAATTCCACTATATAAGTATATATATTCTTGATCACGGGGAAATTCTAAGACGATGTAGACCATGTCGTCGTCACGCCACAGTCTCAATAATAAAAGCAATCGTGCTGAAATTTGCACCAAACCTGTCTTTTGTTCCGCAGGCAGGTCAAGCTTCGAAGATGGCTATAGTCGTCCAGGTTTTGATATAGTCCCCATATCCGGAGTACGGAACCGGGGAGCCGGGTGCGAGGACAGGAACCGAGTTGGTGGCTTTGGACACCCGAGAAGAAACCGTGAGTTTTTTAGATCCAATTGTGCATGAAATAATGGATTTAGTGCCGGTAGGTCGTTCAGGAAGTGCGAGAGACCGCTGACACCTCTCCGTCTCAGATCCGAGATGGCCAAGCAAATAGCAGTGGCGTGTGTAGTCGTCGTCGAGCAATGCGTGCATCGCGAGCCGAGAAAAACCGGAATGGGCCGCGACTGACTAAGTCGACTTTCACATGAAAGGGTTAGTGACGTGCTCAAATCGCGAATGATAAACAAAATACGACGGCCAAAGCGCGATCCGCGCCGGCGGAGGGCTGTACGCACGACGACGATGCTTGGACTTGCGGGATAAGGAGCGACGCGAAACCTACGTCAAGGCCGACTTGGCAAAGCGCAGTCTTCCGGGACAGGGAGCTTTTAGTAACGCAAAAGAAGTGGGAAAGGTAGCAGCATATTTTCAAGCAGCTATAAAATCGTCAAAGTTCGCAAAGAAAATAGTTGGTTTGGCAAGCCATCTGTACGCTGCGATGGCTTGAAAAAGCAGCAGATTTTCCATAGCTTCCTGGGACTGTCAAGCAAAAATGTTACCGGTGAAAGAGTGGTTTGAAAATACGTCCTGCTGCCTTTGCCTGAAGAAGAAACGGTTGTTCCGTACTGTTTTTGGTGCGGGATTTGCGCATCTTGCCATTACGAGTAGTAAAAAGGCCATGGAGTGAGATGCGCGCACAACGTGCAGGTGGTTCCCAAGGACAGAAGCCCTCCCACGTACGCCAGAAGCTCCGCCCAATTAGAGAAATACTGGCTAGTTGTCAAGACGGACACCTAGAAGAAGACAAAAAGTAAAACTGGCTAAGGACGAGCAGGCATGGTTCAAGGCAAAAACTGGCTCGTTCTGGCGGGCGAATAAATGGGGACAAGATGGCTCTGTAACAAAATCTGATGGCAGGTGTCAAGCGTGAAGGCCCCGGCAATTCGGATTTGGAAAAAGCGAAACCTAACTGAAATATTTTTTTTTCCCCTTGGGTGAATTGTCTGATAGCAATTGACATTAGAAAAAGGTAAAATTTTAATTGATTTTTAAAATAAACGATTTCACCGATTTACAGCGCGTTTTTCTTGACGTCAAATTTTTGACCGTAGTCACACCTTTTAGCCATACACCTGGTAACCGAAATTTTCAGCCGATCCGATTTAGATTTGCTATCTCTTAGAATCTTAGTTTTACAAAGTTTGCTTTTGAAATTAGTAAATGTATGTAGGTATTCTTACGGAAAATGAAAGAGATGGGCCGAAAAATGGTGAATTTTATCGGTCCAATGATTTGTATAATTACTGTGAGTTTTATTGGTCGATGTTGGGCCTTGCCATATTAGACCGTATTTTCACTTCTTGATGGGTATATGAAAGCGCATATGATCTATTGAAAAGTTGCTTGAAACTGATGTAATAAATTTCAGATTTTACTTCTTTTATCATTTAAACTAATTGGGAATATAAAAACTACAGATTCCAGATTTATAAATCCAATGCGTCTAGCTTCTCATTCGTTTCTTGCACACTGAACTCTAACATAAAAAAATGGTTCTTATAAATGCAGTATCTTGATCTATGTCTTCATAGGTAAAATCTTTACATTTATTTCTTTCGGAGACAATACTGGTATGAACTGATCTCTTGGGGAAAATTAGTTCTCTCATCTAACCCCCCTCCCCCCCTCGAAATTTTGAGAAGGTTACAATATTTATTGTGATGTCATGTGGTGTGGGTATTTAAGACTCCGTACTGAACTTACACTGGTAAGATAAAAAGTGTTTGTCGTAATATTTTAATGAATATGTGTCATTGTAAAATTGGAGTCCAAATGAAACAAATTCAATTAATATATTGCTGAAATTGTTCGTTATTATAGTACGAAGATTTCTATTAGTCAATTCGAAACGTTTCGTACTAATTAACGATAACATTTTCATTGTCTTATAATGGAAGAGTTTTCGTTGTATTAAATGAAAAATTTTCGTGTGCTTCATGTTTAATGAAATTTATCTTTGTGTGTACTGCTGGTTTATAGAGTGCGGTTCGAAACTTCTTAAGCGCTATCATGAAATGAGAAGTAAGTGAGTTTTTCAAAAATACTTTTATTTCAATACAGCCTTAGTCCAACGCTGTTCTACTGGTCGAAAAACGTTTCGTCACTATTAACGATAACGGCGTCGTTGATTATTTGGTTGTTAATATTACGAAATGTTTTTCGTTATAAGAACGAAGTGGATGCGTTAATGACAGACGAAATCAATCCCGTTAAAAAGACAATTTTGTTTTTCGGTTTCGTTTATATTAATGAAACACGTTTCGTTAATATTACGAATATAACTGTTGTAATTTTCAAGAATAGAATAAACATTTTGCCCAAATGGAATTATTGATAATCATTCTGGCTACATAGAATAACTTTTGGAACTTTAGCCTTTAAATAGTCGTTTTATATACTCCGAAACTGAATTGAAAAATTTCATTTGTAAAAACGAATAGCGATCGTTAATATAATGATATTGATCGTATAAAAATAGAATTTAAATGTCAATATTTCGTCATATTAATAAATTATGTTCATTAATATACGAGTATGGGAGTTGAGTATTTCCTGCCCTCTTCTTTATCTAAAAACGTCTCTCCATACTCTTCTCTCCTAAAAGCGTCTGTACGGCTTAATTATTTGTTACATACACATGTAAGCATGCAATATAGCACATGTTTTGCGTGTCGCTTGAAAAACAAACAGGTAAAAAGTTCATAACAGAAAAACTGTCTGATTGGGCTGCAAACTCTTATATAACATTTACGTTCTTTCGCTGATAGTGCACAGGCCTCATTACAGTTTCGTTTGTGAATAATTAAAACATACGATGGTGGCTGAGGTTAAATTTGGTGTGTTTTTTTGATATTACGCTAAGAGATTTGTATAAATTTTTAAATCTTTAGTGAAAATCCCGCGGGGGAAGTGAACTTCAGAGTGAAGAAGGCGGAGATCAATTGCAAGGATGCTGAATAAAAGGTTTGGATAAATGATCAAGCGGCGGCGCGCGGGGCCGGGGGACAGGGCCGGGGATTGCCGAGATAGGGTTGGAGCGATACGATTATCAGTTTGGCTAAGAAATACATAAAAGGGCTTTTTTCTTAAGTGAAAGTCACAAATAATGATTAAATAATTTACTTAATTTATCAATCATATTATTCCGATGTAAGTATAAATCATTCAAAGATTTAGAGAAAAAATAATACAGCCTACCATGACTACAATTCTATCAATAATGTGGGTTGGGTGCATCTAATTATAACGTTTGTGTTCATTTTATAGCACAACGTTCGCGGCTTTCATTCATACTGAAAAAACCTGGGTTCATCACAAAGAATTATTCTTCGCTTCATACACGTATAAGTCTGCACCAATCACAATGAATAACATTTATTCACTACAACCGAATAATTATTCGTTAATACAACGAAAAGGCTACGTAATAGCAAACGTATATAATTCGTTTAATACTACGAAAATGTATCCATAAATGGTTTTCGTAAAATTTTATAACGTAAAATACGTTGTTCGTAACGAAAGATGTCTACGTTGGCTGTACCGTTTTTAATGAAGAATTTCGTTAATACAGTACGTAGAAATTCATCGTATTAACGGAAACTTTTCCTCTATCAGTGTAGCAATTACTACCCTTGATTAAAATAGTTTTTCCTCAAGGTCTTCATAAATAGTGGTTTACAACTCAATTGTACTCATTTGAGGTAAAACGCTTCCCAACAAGGATTTTTTTTAGGATTTGGGAACTAGTAAAGGTCACGTGGACTAATCAAGGAGAAAAGGTGGGTGGGATCAGATAGCAACTTGTACTTTAATTCGTTGATTTTAGCCATTGTTTAAAACACGTCTTGTAGCGCTGTGCGTGCTTATGAAAAATTATTTTTTGTGTTGTAAGCCAGGACGTTTTTTCTCGAATGTTGTAACATTAATTTGATTCTCAAAAAATCTTGATAGGACTCTGAATTTATTGTTTTATACCCCTTTTGCAGGATAGCAATCGATAATATATACCTTTGAAGTCCCAAAGAAAACCGTTGCCATAGGACTACCACCGTATGAATTGTTTTTCCTTCTTTTGGGGCACTTCCTCCATTCATTCGTTCCATTGGTTTTGGATTGTTTCTTTTGTCTCTTGGAGTATAGTGTGGATCCATGTTCTCATCAACAGTTTTTAGAAAAACGACGCTAAAATCGCATTTTATTTCGCTTAAAACCGATCCAAACCAAGCTTGAGAAGATTTCAATTCTTTATGCGTTGTTTGATCGACTGTTTAACAAATTGGCACTCATACCTTTGCAGAAAGCTTTTCATCTGTAGTTTCTTCAGCAAAATTAAATGGACTCGACATTTGAGAGGATGCAATTTCACCCACTTTTAATTCGTCATCATTTAAATACCATATCATGCACTTGGCTACAATTTGCTGTTGGTTTTGCTGTTTGACTGCCACTAACGTGTTCATCTTCAATTGCTTTGTACGACCACGTTAAAAATTCCAGTCAACTCATTTTGTTTACTGGTATGCATAGAAGAAGCACTTTCACGAACACAGTTTCACATCACATTCATATCATTATGAATTTCTTGTCCCGATATAACATGTTTTTATGTAAATATGTAATGACAGCACAACATTTTTCTAATTTTTCCATTGAAAAAAATGTCAGATAGCGTCTTTCTTATATGAAGGAGTTGCCAGATCGAAACAATTGTAACATGTGTTTCATAGACAGAGATTGGCAATGTTTCCAAACACTTAACTTTTTTTTCTGTTTTATGACCGAGCCGCTTTTGTGCCTACTAAGAAGATTCCGAACTGCCCTCGGTAACGTCGTGTATTGTTTTATTCAAATAATGTTATTGAAAATTCTGTGCTCGTATTTAATTTATGGAAATCAAATAAAACAAAAGCCAGAAAAATCGAAATTCATCATGTAAATTATTACCCTTGTAATAGATGTTTATCAATAAAAACGTGCTCTGTTGAAAAAGTCGCCAACGAAACGTCCAGGAATGATGAAAATAAATTTATTTTATTGGATCTTTCAAGCCAACAGTTGACCAAAAAATGAGGTCGATGCAAAGAGTTAAAAAACTTAAAGTATGTTAGTTACATTGGTATCATGTAAAGACAAATTAAATAAATAATACATTTTAGTTGTAACTTTTCGCCGCTCGAAGGTAGTTACAACTGTTCCATAAAACACTTTTTATTTTTTGTGTTTGTAAGGAACAAGATTTGGGGTAGCGCTTCTTGTTACAGAACTTGTCCCATGACGTTACAAAAATTTCCTCTGTCACAAAATCATCTGCGGAAATATCCGTTTAATATTTATTTTATTCTCTATTTGATTTATTTGCCTACTATAACCCTAACTGTAAAATTGGAGACAGGGGCATTTTTTCATGACAACATTGCATTGAATGTCGCCAACACTCATTAAGCACGAATGTGAATCATGGTTGAAAATTGAAGCAATCACATGTTGTTTGATTCGTTTTGTTGATAATTGGTCTTCAAATTATACTGGCCCAATTGGGGTGTTTTCGTTGGGGGTTGTTGGATATGATGAAACACAACCACACACGCGCTCTCTATTTGTCACTATTTTGACATCCTCTACTCTAGAGGGATTCTATGATTGTCATCATCGTTTTAAAATAAATCGAAATAGTTTGGTCAATGTCCAAGTGTGGATAAAAATTGGTAGGATAAGAATTTTGTAAAAATCCAAAATAGTTAAAAAAATTCGGATTTAAGTGGGCCTTGTTCAATTTAAAAGTTCTAAAACTGACACGTCAAAAAATATTTTATTGCGAAACGAAATTTTAAGCAGACAAATTACCCTTTGTTATATACTGCTTTTGTTTTTCACCGAATTTATCAAGCATTGCAGCGATTGTGCTAATATCTATTATTAAATTTAAAGATTTTTCTTTTAGCGTAAAAAAAAACTGTTTGCTCGTAAAAATTCGTTCCCAGATCATGAACTTTCTTTCCAGTATAAAACCCTGTCGATAATAATTGTAGAAAAATGCTAAGTTCAAAACCAAAACTAACCCTTCACAACACACAAAAAAAAACTAAATTTGGATTCAATCACGAAATTAATTGATCCAATTATTATTAATTAAATGATGTCGTCAATCACAGAAATGATAGAATCAATAACCAAGTCATTAAAAAATCATAAAAAACAAAATTGTTGGATCAACTAAATTTTTAATTGAATATTTTCGAAAATTCAATTTAAAATGTTTAATTGGAAATATTTTTGGGTGAAATTTTTTCTGTGTACTGGTAATGTTACTCGATATATTCCAAATGGAGATTGTAATCAGAGTCAAAAATTCGATTTTTTGATTTCTTGACTTTTTCAAAATTTGGAAAAATCGATTTTCCGACAAATGTTTGTGCTGCGATTAAATCAGATAATTATACAAATTCATATTCATCGTAAAATCAAATAAAATTTACTTGCATTCAAAGATTTTGACCTTCCTTTAAGGCAAATAAGTGTCATATCCGTTGTAACACATACGAATATAAGTCGAATTCCGACTATATAAGTATATATACTTCTTGATCACGGGGATCAATTTCTAAGACGTTTTATGATAGAACCATGTCCGTCTGTCTGTTTTAAATCAGCGCACAGTCTTCAAATAAATAAAAGCAATCAGCTGAAAATGTGCACAAATCCTCGTCTTTCTGTTCGCAGGCAGGTCAAGCGTTCGAAGATGGCATAGTCGTCCAGGTTTTTATGTATAGTCCGCCATATCCGGAGTACGGAACCGGGGAGCCGGGTGCGAGGACAGGAACCGAGTTGGTGGCTTTGGACACCCGAGAAGAAACCGTGAGTTTTTTAGATCCAATTGTGCATGAAATAATGGATTTAGTGCCGGTAGGTCGTTCAGGAAGTGCGAGAGACCGCTGACACCTCTCCGTCTCAGATCCGAGATGGCCAAGCAAATAGCAGTGGCGTGTGTAGTCGTCGTCGAGCAATGCGTGCATCGCGAGCCGAGAAAAACCGGAATGGGCCGCGACTGACTAAGTCGACTTTCACATGAAAGGGTTAGTGACGTGCTCAAATCGCGATGGAGTAAACAAAACTACGACGGCCAAAGCGTCGATCGGCCGCTGGCCTCGGAGGGCTGTAGAGCACGAGCTGACGATGCTGGACTTGCGTGGATAAGTGACGACGAAACCTACGGTCAAAGGCCGACTGGCAAAGCGCAGTCTTCGCGGGACAGGGAGCTTTTTAGTAACGGCAAAAGAAGTGGGAAAGGTAGCGAAGCATATTTTCGAAGCACATAAAACTGTCAAAGTTCGCAAAGAATAATATTGGTTGGCAAGCCATCTGTACGCTGATGGCGTTTGAAAAGAGCAATTTTCACATAGCTTCCATGGGACTGTCAACGAAAAGATTTACGTGAAAGAGTGGTTTGGAATAACGTCGCTGCTGCCGTTCCTAAGAAGAAACAGGTTGTTCCGTACTGTTTTGGCCGGATTTGCGATCTTGCCATTACGGTAGTAAAAGGCCATGGAGTGTAGATGCGCCGCAACAACGTGCAGGGTGTTCCCAAGACGAAGAACCCTCCCACACGCCAGAGCTCCGCCCAATTGAGAAATACTGGGCTATTGTCAAGCCGGAACCTAAAGAAGACAAAAAAACTGCTAAGGACGAGCAGCGCATGTCAAGGCAAACGTGCTTTCTGGCGGCGAAAAGTGTGGGACAAGTGGCTTGTACAAAATCTGATGGCAGGTGTCAAGCGTGAGCCCGGCAATTCGGATTTGGAAAAGCGAAACCTAACTGAATATTTTTCCTGGAATTTTATACAATTGACTTGAAAAGAGAAATTTAATTGATTTTTAAAATAAACGATTCACCGATTTACACGCGTTTTCTTGACCAAATTTTGACCGTATCACCCTTTTACGCATTAACACATGGTACCGCAATTTCACCGGATCCGATTGATTTGCTATGAGCTCTTAGAATCTTAGTTTTACAAAGTTTGCTTTTGAAATTAGTAAATGTATGTAGGTATTCTTACGGAAAATGAAAGAGATGGGCCGAAAAATGGTGAATTTTATCGGTCCAATGATTTGTATAATTACTGTGAGTTTTATTGGTCGATGTTGGGCCTTGCCATATTAGACCGTATTTTCACTTCTTGATGGGTATATGAAAGCGCATATGATCTATTGAAAAGTTGCTTGAAACTGATGTAATAAATTTCAGATTTTACTTCTTTTATCATTTAAACTAATTGGGAATATAAAAACTACAGATTCCAGATTTATAAATCCAATGCGTCTAGCTTCTCATTCGTTTCTTGCACACTGAACTCTAACATAAAAAAATGGTTCTTATAAATGCAGTATCTTGATCTATGTCTTCATAGGTAAAATCTTTACATTTATTTCTTTCGGAGACAATACTGGTATGAACTGATCTCTTGGGGAAAATTAGTTCTCTCATCTAACCCCCCTCCCCCCCTCGAAATTTTGAGAAGGTTACAATATTTATTGTGATGTCATGTGGTGTGGGTATTTAAGACTCCGTACTGAACTTACACTGGTAAGATAAAAAGTGTTTGTCGTAATATTTTAATGAATATGTGTCATTGTAAAATTGGAGTCCAAATGAAACAAATTCAATTAATATATTGCTGAAATTGTTCGTTATTATAGTACGAAGATTTCTATTAGTCAATTCGAAACGTTTCGTACTAATTAACGATAACATTTTCATTGTCTTATAATGGAAGAGTTTTCGTTGTATTAAATGAAAAATTTTCGTGTGCTTCATGTTTAATGAAATTTATCTTTGTGTGTACTGCTGGTTTATAGAGTGCGGTTCGAAACTTCTTAAGCGCTATCATGAAATGAGAAGTAAGTGAGTTTTTCAAAAATACTTTTATTTCAATACAGCCTTAGTCCAACGCTGTTCTACTGGTCGAAAAACGTTTCGTCACTATTAACGATAACGGCGTCGTTGATTATTTGGTTGTTAATATTACGAAATGTTTTTCGTTATAAGAACGAAGTGGATGCGTTAATGACAGACGAAATCAATCCCGTTAAAAAGACAATTTTGTTTTTCGGTTTCGTTTATATTAATGAAACACGTTTCGTTAATATTACGAATATAACTGTTGTAATTTTCAAGAATAGAATAAACATTTTGCCCAAATGGAATTATTGATAATCATTCTGGCTACATAGAATAACTTTTGGAACTTTAGCCTTTAAATAGTCGTTTTATATACTCCGAAACTGAATTGAAAAATTTCATTTGTAAAAACGAATAGCGATCGTTAATATAATGATATTGATCGTATAAAAATAGAATTTAAATGTCAATATTTCGTCATATTAATAAATTATGTTCATTAATATACGAGTATGGGAGTTGAGTATTTCCTGCCCTCTTCTTTATCTAAAAACGTCTCTCCATACTCTTCTCTCCTAAAAGCGTCTGTACGGCTTAATTATTTGTTACATACACATGTAAGCATGCAATATAGCACATGTTTTGCGTGTCGCTTGAAAAACAAACAGGTAAAAAGTTCATAACAGAAAAACTGTCTGATTGGGCTGCAAACTCTTATATAACATTTACGTTCTTTCGCTGATAGTGCACAGGCCTCATTACAGTTTCGTTTGTGAATAATTAAAACATACGATGGTGGCTGAGGTTAAATTTGGTGTGTTTTTTTGATATTACGCTAAGAGATTTGTATAAATTTTTAAATCTTTAGTGAAAATCCCGCGGGGGAAGTGAACTTCAGAGTGAAGAAGGCGGAGATCAATTGCAAGGATGCTGAATAAAAGGTTTGGATAAATGATCAAGCGGCGGCGCGCGGGGCCGGGGGACAGGGCCGGGGATTGCCGAGATAGGGTTGGAGCGATACGATTATCAGTTTGGCTAAGAAATACATAAAAGGGCTTTTTTCTTAAGTGAAAGTCACAAATAATGATTAAATAATTTACTTAATTTATCAATCATATTATTCCGATGTAAGTATAAATCATTCAAAGATTTAGAGAAAAAATAATACAGCCTACCATGACTACAATTCTATCAATAATGTGGGTTGGGTGCATCTAATTATAACGTTTGTGTTCATTTTATAGCACAACGTTCGCGGCTTTCATTCATACTGAAAAAACCTGGGTTCATCACAAAGAATTATTCTTCGCTTCATACACGTATAAGTCTGCACCAATCACAATGAATAACATTTATTCACTACAACCGAATAATTATTCGTTAATACAACGAAAAGGCTACGTAATAGCAAACGTATATAATTCGTTTAATACTACGAAAATGTATCCATAAATGGTTTTCGTAAAATTTTATAACGTAAAATACGTTGTTCGTAACGAAAGATGTCTACGTTGGCTGTACCGTTTTTAATGAAGAATTTCGTTAATACAGTACGTAGAAATTCATCGTATTAACGGAAACTTTTCCTCTATCAGTGTAGCAATTACTACCCTTGATTAAAATAGTTTTTCCTCAAGGTCTTCATAAATAGTGGTTTACAACTCAATTGTACTCATTTGAGGTAAAACGCTTCCCAACAAGGATTTTTTTTAGGATTTGGGAACTAGTAAAGGTCACGTGGACTAATCAAGGAGAAAAGGTGGGTGGGATCAGATAGCAACTTGTACTTTAATTCGTTGATTTTAGCCATTGTTTAAAACACGTCTTGTAGCGCTGTGCGTGCTTATGAAAAATTATTTTTTGTGTTGTAAGCCAGGACGTTTTTTCTCGAATGTTGTAACATTAATTTGATTCTCAAAAAATCTTGATAGGACTCTGAATTTATTGTTTTATACCCCTTTTGCAGGATAGCAATCGATAATATATACCTTTGAAGTCCCAAAGAAAACCGTTGCCATAGGACTACCACCGTATGAATTGTTTTTCCTTCTTTTGGGGCACTTCCTCCATTCATTCGTTCCATTGGTTTTGGATTGTTTCTTTTGTCTCTTGGAGTATAGTGTGGATCCATGTTCTCATCAACAGTTTTTAGAAAAACGACGCTAAAATCGCATTTTATTTCGCTTAAAACCGATCCAAACCAAGCTTGAGAAGATTTCAATTCTTTATGCGTTGTTTGATCGACTGTTTAACAAATTGGCACTCATACCTTTGCAGAAAGCTTTTCATCTGTAGTTTCTTCAGCAAAATTAAATGGACTCGACATTTGAGAGGATGCAATTTCACCCACTTTTAATTCGTCATCATTTAAATACCATATCATGCACTTGGCTACAATTTGCTGTTGGTTTTGCTGTTTGACTGCCACTAACGTGTTCATCTTCAATTGCTTTGTACGACCACGTTAAAAATTCCAGTCAACTCATTTTGTTTACTGGTATGCATAGAAGAAGCACTTTCACGAACACAGTTTCACATCACATTCATATCATTATGAATTTCTTGTCCCGATATAACATGTTTTTATGTAAATATGTAATGACAGCACAACATTTTTCTAATTTTTCCATTGAAAAAAATGTCAGATAGCGTCTTTCTTATATGAAGGAGTTGCCAGATCGAAACAATTGTAACATGTGTTTCATAGACAGAGATTGGCAATGTTTCCAAACACTTAACTTTTTTTTCTGTTTTATGACCGAGCCGCTTTTGTGCCTACTAAGAAGATTCCGAACTGCCCTCGGTAACGTCGTGTATTGTTTTATTCAAATAATGTTATTGAAAATTCTGTGCTCGTATTTAATTTATGGAAATCAAATAAAACAAAAGCCAGAAAAATCGAAATTCATCATGTAAATTATTACCCTTGTAATAGATGTTTATCAATAAAAACGTGCTCTGTTGAAAAAGTCGCCAACGAAACGTCCAGGAATGATGAAAATAAATTTATTTTATTGGATCTTTCAAGCCAACAGTTGACCAAAAAATGAGGTCGATGCAAAGAGTTAAAAAACTTAAAGTATGTTAGTTACATTGGTATCATGTAAAGACAAATTAAATAAATAATACATTTTAGTTGTAACTTTTCGCCGCTCGAAGGTAGTTACAACTGTTCCATAAAACACTTTTTATTTTTTGTGTTTGTAAGGAACAAGATTTGGGGTAGCGCTTCTTGTTACAGAACTTGTCCCATGACGTTACAAAAATTTCCTCTGTCACAAAATCATCTGCGGAAATATCCGTTTAATATTTATTTTATTCTCTATTTGAATTTATTTAGCTAACTCTAACCTAACTGTAAGATTGGAGACAGGTTGGCATTGTTTTCATGAAACATTGCATTGAATGTCGCCTAACGACTCAATTAAGCGACGAAATGTGAATATGTGATTGAAGCAATCGACATGTTGTTGATTCGGTTTTGTGTGATAATTGTCTCAAAATTATACTGGCAATGGGTGTTTTCGTTGGTGGTTGTTGATATATCGAACACAACCACACACCGCTCCTATTTGTTCACTATTTGACGTCCTCTACTCTAGGTAGGGGATTCTATGGAATGTCATCATCGTTTTAAAATAAATCGAAATAGTTTGGTCAATGTCCAAGTGTGGATAAAAATTGGTAGGATAAGAATTTTGTAAAAATCCAAAATAGTTAAAAAAATTCGGATTTAAGTGGGCCTTGTTCAATTTAAAAGTTCTAAAACTGACACGTCAAAAAATATTTTATTGCGAACGAAATTTTAAGCATACTTAATTACCCTTTGTTATAAACTGCTTTTGTTTTTCACCGAATTTAATCAAGCATTGCAGCGATTGTGCTAATCTATCTATGTATTAACTTTAAAGATTTTTTTTTAGCGTAAAAAAAAACTTTTGTCGTAAAAATTTCGTTCCCAGCATAATAACTTCTTTCAGTATAAAACCCTTCGATAATAATTGTAGAAAAATGCTAAGTTCAAAACCAAAACTAACCCTTCACATACACACAAAAAAAAACTAAATTTGGATTCAATCACGAAATTAATTGATCCAATTAGTTATTAATTAAAGATGTCGTCAATCACAGAAATGATAGAATCAATAACCAAGTCAATTAAAAAATCATAAAAAACAAATTGTTGGATCAACTAAATTTTTAATTGAATATTTTTGAAAATTCAATTTAAAATGGATTTTGAATATATCTTAAAAAGCAATTTTTTAAACATTTCATTAAAGAAAAGATTGAATAAAGTATTAATCTAATTTATTTTTATTGAAATTACGTAAATCACAAAAATGATACTTTCAATCGTGGTCTTACAATCTATTTGCGATATCCGAGCTGATTTTAGTTTGAATTTGGTTGATCTTCATAGACTAAAGAGATTTTCAATAAATCTTAAAAATCACATTTTTAAACAATTAATTAAGAAAATAATTGAATTTTTAAAAGAAAAAAAAATTTCGCTTTATTATTTTATTTTTTATTACAATTATTTTTTTCCTCCATTTGAAAAAAGAGAACAATTATTTCACTTCCTTTTTATATCCACCACCCTGGAATGGTGACGGGGGTATAATAAGTTTGTCTCTTATTCCGTTTGTAACACATCGAAATATCGATTTCCAACTATATAAAGTATATATATTCTTCGATCAGGGGAAATTCTAAGACTG
Source organism: Haematobia irritans (assembly GCA_003123925.1). Classification (NCBI taxonomy): domain Eukaryota; kingdom Metazoa; phylum Arthropoda; class Insecta; order Diptera; family Muscidae; genus Haematobia; species Haematobia irritans. The sequence goes on from PGFW01001912.1 coordinate 19,511, forward strand.
AATGTAACCATGTTCGTCACGCCACAGTCCTTCCAATAATAAAGCATCGTGCTGAAATTTTGCAACAAACTCGTCCGTTGTTTGTCTGCAGGCAGTAAGATTCGAAGATGGGGCTATATCGGTCCAGGTTGTTGATATAGTCCCCATATAAACCGACGCGACCCGATTTGGGGGTCTTGGGCTTATAGAAACCGTAGTTTTTATCCAATTTGCCTGAAATTTGAAATCTAGAAATAATTTAGGACTATAAAGAGGTGTGCCAAAAAGGGCTAGTATCGGTTCATGTTTTTGTAATAGCCGCGCTATACCATAGACCGATACCCCGATTTTACTTCTTGGGCTTCTGGAATAACTAGTTTTTTATCCATTTGCCTGAAGTTGGATATGCTAGAGTATTTTTACGGACCATAAAAGGTTGTGCCGAAAAATGGTGTTTATCGGACCAGTGTTTTTGATATTACCCCGCATATAGACCGGATCTCCCGATTTGGGTATTGCGGCTTTATAAAACCGAGTTTTTATCCAATTTGCCTTGAAATTGGAAATCTCTACAGGTATTTTAAGGACCAAATCAAAATTTTACTGGAAAATGGTGCCTATCGCGTCCATGTTTGGTAATAGCCCGCTATGGATCGATTTCGCGGATTTTTTGCTTCTTGTGGCGTCTGAAAGTGTTTTTCTATCCGATTTGTCTGAAATTGAAAATCTAGAGGTATTTTAAGACCACAAATTGGTGTGTCAAAAATGGGGGGTATCGGTCCATGTTTTGGTATACCTCCCACATAGACCGATCTCCCGGTTTTACTTCTTGGACTTCGAGAATCCGTAGTTTTCACCCAATTTGCCTTAAATTTGAAATCTAGAGGTATTCTAGGAAAATAAAGAGATGTGCCGAAAATGGTGATTATCAGACCATGATTTGATATAAAGAGTGATACGGTCAAAATTTGGTCAATATAAACTTGACGTATTTCTTTCAATTTTGCATTTAAAAACCTGACACCCCTCATTTTGAAGGTGTGTGTGTAGAATGTTGCTTCCATATTTGATTTTTGGAATTCACTCTTCAGTTTCAAAATGCCGTCCAAGCAAGAAGAGCAGCGTATCAAAATTTTGGCTCGCGCATCGCGAAAATCCGAGCTACTCGCACGCAAAGCTGGCAAAAATCGCTAAAAGTTGCCAAATCAACCGTTACAAATGTAATTAAGTGTTTTGGGGAACGTTTTCGACAGGCCAGGAAGTCTGGAAATCGAAAACCGGAAGCCGCTGAGACGACAAAGAGAGTTGCCGGTAGTTTCAAGCGAAACCCTAACCTCTCTCTCCGAGATGCCGCAAATAAGCTGGGTGTATCGTCTACAATCGTGCATCGAGCAAAAAAACGAGCCGGACTATCGACTCCAAATCGCGATGATAAACAAAATACGACGGCCAAAGCGCGATCCCGGAGGCTGTACACGACGATGCTGACGATGTTTGACTGCGTGGTAATGGACGACGAAACCTACGTCAAAGCCGACTGCAAGCAGCATTCCGGGACAGGAGTTTTATACGGCAAAAGGAAGGGGAAAAAGGTAGCAGATATTTTCAAGCACATAAAACTGTCAAAGTTCGCAAAGAAAATATTGGTTTGGCAAGCCATCTGTACCTGTGGCTTGAAAAGCAGCATTTTCATAGCTTCCGGGACTGTCAAGAAAATTTACGTGAAAGAGTGTTTGGAATAACGTCTGCTGCCTTCCTGAAGAAACACGGTTGTTCCGTACTGTTTTGGACGGATTTGGCATCTTGCCATTACGGTAAAAAGGCCATGGAGTGGTATGCCGCCAACAACGTGCAGGTGGTTCCCAAGGACAAGAACCCTCCCAACACGCCAGAGCTCCGCCCAATTGAGAAATACTGGGCTATTGTCAAGCGGAACCTAAAGAAGACAAAAAAAAAACTGCTAAGGACGAGCAGCAGTTCAAGGCAAACTGGCTTTCTGCGGCGAAAAAGGTGGACAAGGTGGCTGTACAAAATCTGATGGCAGGTGTCAAGCGTGAGGCCCGGCAATTCGGATTTGGAAAAGCGAAAGCCTAACTGAATATTTTTCCTGAATTTTATACTAATTGAACTTGAAAAAGAAATTTAATTTGATTTTTTAAATAAACGATTTCACCGATTTACACGCGTTTTCCCTTGACCAAATTTTGACCGTATCACCCTCTTTACACTAACACCATGTACCAAATTTCAGCCGGATCGGATGAAATTTGCTTCTCTTAGAGGATTCGCAAGCCAAATTTGGGGTCCGTTTATATGGGGGCTATACGTAAAAGTGGACCGATATGGCCCATTTGCAATACCATCCGACCTACATCAATAACAACTACTTGTGCCAAGTTTCAAGTCGATAGCTTGTTTCGTTCGGAAGTTAGCGTGATTTCAACAGACGGACGGACGGACGGACATGCTCAGATCGACTCAGAATTTCACCACGACCCAGAATATATATACTTTATGGGGTCTTAGACCAATATTTCGATGTGTTACAAACGGAATGACAAAGTTAATATACCCCCATCCTATGGTGGAGGGTATAATAACATTTAGTTGAATTTTCGCTCGAGGTAGTTCAACTTTTCCATAAAACAATTTATTTATATGTTTGTAAGGCGCAAGGGAACTTTGGGGTGGGCTTCTTGGTTTACAGAACTGCCCATGGGGAAAATCTTGACGTTACTAACCTCTGCAAACAAAATCACTCCAAAATATTCGTTTATTTTTATTTGATTTATTTCGCACTATAACCTACTGTAAAGATTGGAGACTAGGTGCATTATTTTCATGACAACATTGCATTGAATGTCGCCAACAACTCATTAACACGAATGTGAATGGTGATTGAAACAATCACATGTTGTTGATCGTTTTGTTGATATTGTCTTCAATTTACTGGCAATGGTGTTTTCGTTGGCGTTGTTGATTGTGAACACAACCACACACGCTCTTATTTTCACTATTTGACATCCTCTACTCTAGACAGGGAATTCATATAGATTTCATCATTTTGTTTGTAAAAAAAATAGAAATATTGCACCCAGAGAAGGAATATGATCACCTCAAACATGTTTTAAGAGCAAAATGTAATTTTTGGGTGTGGACCATGTAACATGGTTTTCGCAACATGTTGTTTTTCCTCGGAAATCATGTATCTGATTTCGGCAAGCAGGTTATATTTGACGAGAAAATAACATTTTAGTGACAAACATGATACATGATCACCATACAAAAATAACATTTTGCTCTTGAAACATGTTTGAGGTGATCATATTCCTTCTCTGCGTGTTGTCGATGTCCATAGTGTGATGTAGGATAAATTGGTAATATCCATAGTTAAAATTTTTATTCGGAACGAAATTTTAAGCATACTTAATTACCCTTTGTTATAAACTGCTTTTGTTTTTCATCGAATTTATGACAAGCATTGCAGCGATTGTGCTTAATCTTTATGTATTAACTATTAAAGATTTTCTTTTTAGCGTAAAAAAAAATTTCGTTTGTCTAAAAATTTCGTTCGCCAGCAATGAAAACACTTCTTTCAGTATAAAAACCTTCGATAATAATTGTAGAAAAATGCTAAGTCAAAACCAAAACTAACCCTTCACATACACACAAAAAAAAAACTAAAATTTGGATTCAATCACGAAATTAATTGATCCAATTAGTTATTAATTAAAATGTCGTCAATCACAGAAATGATAGAATCAATAACCGAAGTCAATTAAAAAATCATAAAAAACAAATTGTTGGATCAACTAAATTTTTAATTGAATATTTTTGAAAATTCAATTAAAATTTTAATTGGAAATATTTTTGGGTGAAATTTTTTCTGTGTACTGGTAATGTTACTCGATATATTCCAAATGGAGATTGTAATCAGAGTCAAAAATTCGATTTTTTGATTTCTTGACTTTTTCAAAATTTGGAAAAATCGATTTTCCGACAAATGTTTGTGCTGCGATTAAATCAGATAATTATACAAATTCATATTCATCGTAAAATCAAATAAAATTTACTTGCATTCAAAGATTTTGACCTTCCTTTAAGGCAAATAAGGAGAAATAGGGAGCCACCGTGGTGCAATGGTTAGCATGCACGCCTTGCATACACAAGGTCGTGGGTTCGATTCCTGCTTCGATCGAACACCAAAAAGTTTCTCAGCGTTCGATTATCCCACCTCAGTAATGCTGATGACTGAGGGTTTCAAAGCTTCTCTAAGTGTTTTCACTGCAATATGGAACGCCGTTCAGACAATTTTCGTTGCATAGTTTTAGGCGGTCCGAGTATCAGATTGAAAACATAGTGATATCCCAAGGGAAAATGATCGCCAACATAGTATTAGTGGCGGGAACTCGATTATTTGTTAAAGTGCCAATAACATAAATAAAATTTTGACAAATTTTTCTATAGAAATAAAATTTTGACAACATTTTTTATAGATATAAAAATTTGACAAAATTTTTTATAATAATAAAATTTTAACAAAATTTTCTATAGAAATAAAATTTTGACAAAATTTTCTATCGAAATAAAATTTTGACAAAATTTCCTAACAAAAAAAAAATTGACAAAACTTTACACCAAAATAAAATGTTGACAAAATTTTCTGTATAAATAAAATTTTGACAAAATTTTCAATAGAAATAAAATTTTGAAAAA
>PGFW01001919.1:67570-78137 GCA_003123925.1 Haematobia irritans
AGGACGATCGGACTTAAAATTTGCGACCTGAGCTTTTGTGCACCATAAATTACATATACAGACAGAGGGACGGACGGGACAGACAGGCTAAAATCTCGACACAGAATTTTAATTCTAAGCCATCCGGATTATACTAAAAAGGGATGGGTCCTAGGTTAGGTTAGCGCTAGGGCGGCAGCCCGATGTACTCAGGCTACACTTAAGACTTATTCAGGTCCATTGTGCATTACCACGCGCAGTGTGCTGACACTTCTCTCCTTATCACTGGAGTGCTGCCCGATTCCATGGTTAACCAGCTCAATGACAAGGGCGACCTCCTTTTTATAGGCCAGAGTCCGAAACGGGCTTTCCGACATTGCAGTGCAACCACTTAGAGCAAGCTTGAACCCTCAGAAATGTCACCAGCATTACGTGGGTGGGGTAATCCACGCTGAAAAATCTTGGTGTGGTCGAAGGCAGGATCGAACTCCAGCGACCTTATGTAACTGAAGGGCGGGCATGCTAAACCATTGCGCACCCACGGGGCTCCCGTGGTCTATTGACAGATTATTTCTTGGCGTTACATACAATGCACAAACTTATTATACCCTGTACCACAGTAGTGGTGAAGGGTATTAAAAATATTGTGACAACGATTTTCTATAGAAATAAATCTTTGATTATATCGTCCTATAGACAACAAAATGTAAATAATTTCTATAGAAATAAAATTTTGGAAGAAATTTGCAGAAGAAATAAAATGTTGACAAATTTCTATGAAATAAAATTTTCACCATAAGTTTAGCGTAAATATATATTATTATTCCAAAATTTGACAAAATTGATCTAAAAACAAATATTTTTCACAAAATTTTACTATAATAGAGAAAACATTTTTGACCAAACGTTGCTATCGACAAAATTGTACAAATTTATTTTATATGTAATAAAAATTTATGACAAAATGTTTATATAGAAATCAAAATTTTGACAAAAATTTCTATAAAAATACAATGTTGATGAAAATTTCTATTAAAATAAAATAATTTTAAAAAATTTCTTAGAAATAAATTTTGACAAATTTTCTATAAAAATAAAATTGACAAAATTTTTTAATAAAAAAAAATTTCTGACAAATTTTCTGTAGGGAATTAAATTTTGATAAAATTGTTCTATAGTAACCAAATTTTGACAAAATTTTCTATAAAAATTTGCCAAAATTTTTATAGAAATAAAAATTTTTGACAAAAATTTTTGATAGAAATAAAATTTTGACAAAATTTCTAAGAAATAAAATTTGACAAATTTTCTACAAAATAAATTTGAAATTTCTTATAGGAAATAAAACTTTTGGAAAAATTTCTAATATGGAAATAAATATGATAGAAATTAAAATGAAGACAATAAATTTCTATAAAAAAAAATTGGAGAACATTTTCTCTAGAAATAAAATTTTAATTAAATTTTCTATAGAAACAAAATGTTGACTAAGATTGTCATAGAAAAATAACAATTTGAGCAGATTTCCACAGAAAATATTCAAATTTCTGATCAAAAATAATATTTACATAATCTGTAAATCATTGAAATTATTCCGCATAAATCTTTGTTGAAAATTTTGCTATTTGAAATAATTGTCTACTAACAAATATTTTGATAAAACTTCTATAGACAAAAAATCTTTTACAAATAATTTCTATAAGACAAAGCATTATTGACAAACTATTTCTTCATAACAAAAAAGAAATCTTGATACAAATTTTTTTATCAAAAAAAATTTTGACAAAAATTTCGTATGAGAAATATAAGTTTTGACGGAACATTTCTCTTATAAGAATCAAAAATTTTGACAAACATTCTAACGGAAATATACATTGTGAGAACATTTTTAAAGAAATAAATTGACAAAGATTTTTGCTATAGCAAATAAACTTTTGACAAAATTTCTATATTACGAAAAAATGTTTCACAGAATTAAAATATTCGCAGAATTTAACAAACTTTCGAACAACAATTTGCTTATAATAATAAAACCAAAAAAAGGAGTAAAATAAAATTGATAAAATTTCTTTAAAAATAAAATTTATGTTAACCATTTTCTTTTAGAAATAAATTTTTACAAAATTCTCTATAGGAAATAACATTGTTACCGAATATCCTCTATAGAAATAACAGTTGTGACAAAATTTTCATTTTCAATAGCAATAAAATTTTGACAACATTTTCTACTGGAATACAAGTTTGACAAAATCTTCTGTAGAAATACAATTTTGACAAAATTTTTTACAGAGATAAACTTTTGGAAAAAAAAGTTCTATAGAAATAAAACTTTGAGGAAATTTGCTATAGAAATACAATTTTGGAAATTTTTTCTACAGAAAAAAAGATAAGAAAATATCAGATACCAATGTATATACGCCTAATTATGTCAGTCTGGGGTGCACTTCATTTTTATACCCTCCACCATAGGATGGGGGTATTATTAACTTTCATTCGTTTGTAACACATCGACAATATCCTTTCTTAAGACCATAAAGTATATATACTCTGTGGTCTAGTGAAATTCTGGTCGACCTGAGCATGTCCGTCCGTCCGGCCGCTTCTGTTGAAATCACGCTAACTCCGAAGCGAAACAAGCTATCGACTTGAAACTGCACAAGTAGTTGTTTATTGATGTAAGCGGATGTATGCAAATGCCATATCGGTCCAATTATACGTATTAGCCCCCATATAAACGGACACCCAAATTTGGCTTGAGAGGCCTCAAATGAAGCAAATTTCATCGATCCGGCGAAATTTTGGTACATGGTGTTGAGTTATATGATCTCTAACAACCATGCAAAAAATTGGTCACATCGGTCTAATATTATGTATAGCCCCATATAAAAACCGATCCCCGATTTGGCTCTGCGAGGCCTCTAAGAGAAACAAATTTTATCTGATACTCCGCTGTAAATTTGGTACATGGATCGTTGAGTATTGATCTCAACACCGATCAAAAATTGGTCCACGTCGGTCCCATAACTTATTATACGCCCCCATATAACAGCCGATCACCCAGATTTGACCTCCGAGAGCCTCTTGGAAAGACACACAAATTCTCTGATTAGTTTGAATAATGGTTAAGTGCGAGTTAATTAACTGCCTCAAACTTCCCATGCAAAATTGGTCGAATCGGTCGCATTATTATAATATAGGGTCCCATATCAAACCGATCCTGCAGATTTCGACCTTCGCCCGAGCACAACTTTGGAACGAGGCAAAATTCTTCCCATTCGGTTGAAATACTTCTTTCTGGTACGGCATGTTTAGGTATATGTATCAACAACCATGCAGAATTGGTTACCATCAGTCATATTATAATAGTATCCATATAAACCGATCGCCAAGATTTGACCTCCGTGCCTTTTGGAAAGCAAAACATGGATCTGTAAGTTAAGAAATTTAACAACATGAAACAGTGGTCCATATCAGTCCATAATTATAGCCCATAAAACGATCCCGAGAATTCGGTTTGGGCTCATGGAGAGCAAATTTCATCCGAGTGAGTTTAAATATGTGCAGAATGAAGTCATTCGTAGAAGTTTCTACGAAAATCAGGTGGAGGGTGACATAAGAATCGGACCATGGCCGAAGACTTAACGGCGTATAACTGGTTTTGTATTTTGGCAAAAAGTCCATACAAAGGTTGACTACTGTAAATAACATATCTTGATTGATTTATAACCGAAAAGTTAGCCTCCCTCCTATTGGGTGCTACGAACCAATAAAAGTCCAATTATGATATTTTCATTCTGATTTTTGTCAATTGATTTTATGGCAGGATGACTTTATGCGGTGTCCTTTTTAAATTGTTCATACGTGATATTATATTTTAATGTCAGAGAGTATATATAACGGCTACATTTCCCCCATCTCCTAACTAGCAAACTTACTAGGGATATTAAAAAAAAAATTTTTGAGACCACTAAATTAACGGCAGATAAAGTAATAATGATGGAAAAATGGATACAATACAAGTACATACCCAGAAGATTACAACATTGTCGAGTAAATATGTCAAATTACAAGATAATATTTGAGAGAAAATGGAAAAAATTATATTAATACTTTCTTGGATATAATGGATCATCCGTATGACACAAGGATATTGAAATAAGCATTACTTTTTTAGGTGAATACTCTTTAACATAATATAGTACCCAAGATTTAACTCATCGAGACATTAATAGAAGCTTATTTTTTATCTTAGAAAATTTTGCTCCAAAAATTTTATTGTCTATAGAACACATTATCAAAATTTTTTATTTCTATACCACACATTTTGTCAGCACATATTTTGTGCTAAAACAAGATCATCCAAAATTGTATTTCTTGTTGATCTCAGCTTAAAAAAACCATTTGGTTTGGCTAAAACTACCAATGGTGAGCTTAATCCAACAAAGGAAAGAAGTTGTCAGATATATTTGGGCAAGCCCTATAGACTGCAAGATGGTTGGATTGGAGCGCACGTTTCGGGAATTACCACATTTCATCATTCAGGATCCTCTACTTGCCAAAACTATCAACAAGTTATCAGAATAAATACGGGTAATGACTAAACCAAAGTGAACCATCACCCGAACCCTCCGAAGAAAGGTTTACTGCGTAGTCGGCTTTGGCGAAATAATTTTTGTACAAACATTCTCTTCTCTCTTTGTCAATTGCAATCATCAGTCACTTCATTGACGCTGCAGTTGGCTGGCGTTTATTTGGACCTTGACTTCCGTCTTACTTCATTCCTTTTTTTGTTTTTGTTGGTTTGTTACTTCAATTCAATGAGACAGTAAAAAGCAACAATACACGATTAAAACAAATAGATCAAACAAAACGAAAATTTTTAATTTCATATAGGAAATGTTTGTCAAAATTTTTATTTGATCACAACAATTTTTGTCAACAGTTTTATTTCTAAGGAACATTTTATCAAAATTTTATTCCCTTAAGAAAACTTTTGTAAAAATTTTCTAGTTTCCTATTAGCGAAATTTTGTTCTAAAATTTATTTTCTGCCAGTATATTTCGTCCACTTCGTAAAAATTCATGTTATAGAAATTTTTTGTCAAAATTGTTATCTCCGTAGCTTAATTTTATAAAATCTTTATGTCAGTAGAAAATTTTGCGTAAAAATTTTATATTCTATAGGAAAATTTGTTGCCAAGAAATTTTTTCTATAGGAAATCTTGGTCAACATTTTATTTCTATAAAGAATTTTTGTCAAAACTTTAACTTAATATTAGAAAATTTCGTCAATAAATTTTAGATTTGCTACTAGAATAATTTTGTCATATATATTTTATTTCTATAGACTAAATTTTGTCAAAATTTTATTTCTTTTAGAAAATTTCGTTCAAAATTTTTGAGTTTCTTTAGCAAATTTTTTGTCAAAAATCTTTATTTATAAGAAAATCATTGTCAAAAATTTCTATTTCTATAGAATAAATTGCAAAAATTTTATTTCATGTAGAAAATTTTGTCAAAATTTTATTTCTGTAGAATATTTTGTAAAAAATTTTACTTTCTATAGAAACATTCTTGTTCAAAATTTTATTTCTATAGAAAATCGTTTTCTAAATTTTATTTCTATAGAAAACATATTATCAAACATTAATTCCTATTAGAAACAATTTTGTCAAGAATTTTTATTTTCTGCTTAGGACATTATTTTTGCTAAAAATTCTATTGCCTATAGAAAAATTTTGTCAAAATTTTTGTTCGCTAGATAATTTTATAAAAATTTTATTTCTTTCGAAAAATTGTGTCAAAATTTATTTCTGTAGAAAATCTTGTCAAAAGTTATATTTACTATAGGAAATTTTTGGTCAAACATTTGATTCTAGGAAATATTTGTCAAAACATCGTTTATTTCTATAGGCAATAATTGGCTATAATTTTTTTTCTACAGAGAATTTTGTTAAAATTCTTATTTCTATAGAAAATTTTAAAAGTTTTTATTCTTCGCTAGAGAATTTTTTGTCAAAAATTTTATTTTCTATTGAGATAATTTAGTCAACATTTTATTTCTGTAGGAATATTTTGGTAAATAATTTTATTGGCTATTCAGAAAATTTTGTCAAAATTTTGTTTCTTTTTGAAAATTGTGCGTCAAAAATTTTATTTCTTAAAGAAAATCTTTGTCAAATTGTATATCTTACAGAAAATTATTGTAAAAATGTTATTTCTATAGAAAAATATTTTTGTCAATTTTCTTTCTGTATGTTCTATTAGAAAAGTTTGTCCAAATTTTGATTTCTATAAGAAAATTTATGTCAACCCAATTTTGTTTCTATACTAGACAATTTTTATAAAAATTTTATTTCTTTATAATATTTTGTAATTTTTTTTATAGATATTTTTTGTAGAAATTTATTGCTATATTAAAATATTATAAAAGGTTATTTCTATAGAAAATTTTATCAAATTTTATGTTTTTTTTTTGTTATAGAATTATTTTGTAGAATTTTATTGATCTAGAAAATTTTCGTCAAAATTTTTTAATTTATAGAAAATTTTCTTCTATATTCTTTTGTATAGATTTTATTTTGTAGAAGGCTTTATGATATAGGAATTTTATGTCAAAATTTCTGACTTCTATTATGAAGATCTTTGTCAAGAATTTATTATTTCTATTAGGAAAGATTTTCTTCAAAAGTCTTTTTTCGTATCGAAAAATTGTCAAAATTGCCTCCTATTTCTATAGAAACTTTTTATCTAAATTTTTACTTCTGTATAATAAATGTATTATCAAAAATTTAATTCTATAGAAAATTTTTGATCAATAATTCTTATATTGCTGTAGAATAATTTTGATAAAAACTCTATTGCTAAAGAAAATTTTGTCAAAATTTTATATCCGTAGATAATTTTATAAAATTTTAGTTTCTTTTTGAAATTGTGTCGAACATTTTTATTTCTGTAGGACAAATTTCTTGTCAAAAACGTTTACTTTCTATTAGAAAATTTTTGTCAAAATTGTTTATTTCTATTTTAGAAATTTTGGTCAAAATTTCTATTTCTGTTAGAATATTTTGTAAAAATTCTTACTGCTATAGAAAATTGTGTGTCAAAATTATATAATCCGTTGACTAATTTTATCAACATTTTATTTTTTTTTGAAAATTTCGGTCAAAATTTTATTTCTATAGATAAGTTTTGTCACAAAGCTTTATTTCTATGGGAAATTTGGTAGCATTTAATTTTATATAGGAAATCATTTGTCAAAATGTTATTTTCGAGGTAGAAAAATTTTTTTGTAAAAATTTATTTCTATGGAAAAATGTTTGTTAAAATTATTATTTTATATAGGAAAACTTTTTCAAAAATTTTTGTTTTCTATTAGGGGCAAAAAAAAAAAACAATTTTTTTTTTTGTCAAAAATGCTTATTTCTATAGAAATTTTTTGCTCATAAATTTTTATTTTCTGTAGAAAATTTTTGCTGAAAGTTTTTATTTCTGTAGAAATTTTTTGTCAAAATTTTATTCTGTTAAATATTTTTGAAAAATTTCTATTGCTATAGAAAAATTTTGTCAATCATTTATATCCGTAGAAAATTCTTAAAAAAATGTTGTTTTTTTTTTTGAAGATTTTTGTAAAAATCTTTGTTTCTTTTGAAAATTGTGTCAAAATTTTGATTTCTTTTAGAACATTTTTGTCAAATTTTATATCTATTGAGAAAAATTATGTAAACATTTTTATTTCTATAGAAGAATGTTGTTCAAATTTATTTTAATCTCTATAGAAAGTTTTGTTTAAATTTGATTTCTGATAGACAAATTTTGTCAAAATTTGTTTCTAATACAATTTTTGTCGAACATTTTATTTATATAAGAATTTTTGTCAAAATTTTATTTCTATAGAAAATTTTGTTCAAATTTTATTTCTATATAACATTTTGTCAATTTTTTGATAGATATTTTTCGTAGAAATTTTATTGCTATAGAAAATATTATAAAAATTTTAGTTTCTATAGAGCAATTTTGTCAAACCTTTCTTGTTTGTATAGAATGTTTTGATACGAACATTTTATTGCTATAGAAAATTTATGTCAAAATTCTATTTCTATACGAAAATTTTGTCAAAATGTTTATTTCATATTACGGAAATTTTGTCAAAATTCTTTTCTTTCCTATGGAGATTTTCTCAAAATTTTATTGTTACAGAAAAATCTTTTGTCAATTTATTGTTGTATTCTATAGAGAAAATTGCCACCACGGAGGCCACCGTGGTGCAATGAAGTTAAGCATGCCCGCCTTGCTACACAAGGTCGTGGGTTTCGATTCTAGCTTCGATCCGAACACCAAAAAGTTTTTCAAGCGCGTGGCATTATCCCCACACTCGTAATGCTGTGGACATTTCTGAGGGTTTTTCCAAAGCTTCTTAAGTGGTTTCACTTCGCAATTTGGCAACGCGCTTCGGATCTCGGCTATAAAAAGGAAGGTGGTCCCTAGTTATTGAGCTTAACATGGATCGGGCCAAGCACCTAAGTGAATAGAGAGAAGTTCAAAATGTAGCTTATCACAATGATCTAAGTCTAATTTAGACATGTACTACAATCGGTGCCACTAACCTAACCTATTCGCTGATAGAAAATTTTTTGTCAAAATTTATAATTCTTATAGAAAATTTTTCTTCTAAATTTTATTTGTATTAGATTTTTTTTTAATAGAAAGTTTATTTGATATAGAAAACTATGTCACATCTTTATTTCGTATAGCGAAATTATGTAAAATTTCTTTTTTTCCTACAATGAAAAAAAAGCATACTCTGTTCAAAGATTTTGATCTTTACTTTTAAAAGATTTTGGTATTCGATTCGAGCCATAAAGAGCGGAGAAATACAAGGTACAGTGATACTTATTAAGACACAATCTCTTTTAAATTTAGGTTTTGTGTACTTGCTCTTAGGAAGCCCAATTTTAATTGTTTCGCTTTCTCAGCTTTTTTCTCTCATATGCTATCAAAATGCTTTTAAAACGACCGTTAAACGGCAACTTTGATTTTCCAAATTAGGACTCGACTTTCAGTAGGGAAATTTATGGCTATGTTTCAAGTAAAAAACTTCTATTAAAAATAAAGTTTTGAAGAACATGTCCAATATTTGAACGATTTTTTCGCTTTGTAGTCAAGATGCCAAAAAGACAACAAAATTTAAGACAATTTATTATTTTAATAAGAATTTTTCTGAATTATTAAAGTCAAGTTGACCTCTAGCCTATAAAATTTTCTTTTCAAGTTTAAGGATTCCATTTTTAAGTTCAAATCACTTAATTATAAGGACAATACGACTCGGTTTGAAAGTTTATCACTTTTTTGGACAAGGAAGAAAACTTTATGATTTAGAGAATGCGTCTTCTATGCTAATCAAAATTTGCATTCGTAATTTTAAAGACAATGAAATCTCTTTGAACTCCGACAATATTTTTTTCAGTGTATCAGGAAGATGTTCTCAATAATTTTTATTGTTACAGAATCGTTGTCAAATTTCATTTTAATTCATAGAAAATTGCTTTCAAAATTGTGTATGTTATTAGAAATTTTTCAAAATTGTAATGTCTATTTGGACATTTTGTTCAAAATGTTATCTGTGGAAGATTTGCTCCAAATTTTATTTCTATACGAAAATTTTTTGAAAATTTTTATTTTCTAATAAGAAATTTTTTATTTCTGTAAAACTTTAATAATTTACGTTAATTAATTCGAAATATTTTGTGGATTGAACTACAATTGTTTGGGATATATGCCATACAATCTTCCCATATATCCAGTTGTAAGTCTTTAACCATTAAGTTTTTTATTTTTTCTATTATTTACCTTTATTTAATTTCTTCAAGTAAGCATACATCTTTGCCAATCGTTACACGGGTCTTGTTCGTTAACGTTTAACATCGATTGACATTTTTTTGTGCCTTTTTATTTGCGTTCTTAAAGTAAATATGTGTGTAAGGATCACTTGTGTATTCCATACCAACAACATTTGAACAAGGCGTTTCATATGGGATAGAGAAGAATTTGCCACCACTTTTACTATATGTCAAATGTTTTGAAATAGAAGGACACTGGCAGGATAGCTTGAATGCTGACTAATTTAAATTAAATCTTCTTCAAAGCAGGTGTTTATGGCCCATCTTGAAATGGCGGCCATGAGTATTTTAATCCATGAAAACACCTGCTTTGCACATTACATCAAAGTTTAGAAAGTTTGTCCAACAGAAGGTTATACCCTTATTTCCGGAGATTTCAAACAGCTTACATAGTTTTTAGATTTCCTCTGGCATTTTGTCATATTTGCCTTCTTTGAGTGGGAAAGTTAATTACATATTTCTTATGGCTACTTTTGTAGCCAATTCCTTCAGAGTAACTCTCACAACCAAGGTCATGTCAGCCAAATGTCCACAGGATAACATAGGGATTAAACAAAGCCCCCAGGAAACTTTTAGCTACTCTCGTGGCTTTTGCTTTTTGCTGCTGTTAAGTCAACTTATATCACATTTTACATTTTTACGAAAAGTTTTTCGCCGTTACCCTTCGATGTTGCGATATTTCTTTGGCAG